>BNST01000137.1:0-51519 GCA_019650275.1 Xylocarpus granatum | reverse complement strand
GGGAAAGGAAGGAGAGAAAAGGGAAGAGAGGAGAGGAAGAGGGAAGAAAAGAAGAGAAGAAAGAGAGGAGGAAGGAAGAGGGGAGAGGGAGAAGAAGGAAGAGAGGAAGGGGAGGGGGAAAAGGAGAAAGGGAAAGAGAAAAGGGAAGGAAGAAAAAAGAAAGAAAAGGGAGAAGAGAGAGAAGAAAAAAGAGGAAGAAGGGAGAAGGGGTATATGAAGAAAAGGAAAATAAAGTATAGTGTAAGATTAGAATAGTGAATATAGAAAATGAGTCATCGTATTAATGTGAACCTGGCGTCTCAGGGATAGTAGACAGGCATTGGTCAGAAGTACTAACCAATAGTGAGTTAGCAACTGCCTTATATTGCAAAAACAATAAAAAGGAAGGGGAATATTACCTTAAACAGAACTGATCTGGTGTACCACTAAATATGTGCTAACAGTGTTGTAAAATTAAAAATCTTAAAAGCGCATCTGTGATTTTCAATGCAAACTTATAGACTATTGAAATAGAATTATATGTCTAAACATGTATTCACTGAGGAAATTTTATTCCTTAGGCATCAGACTTGTAGATTAAAACAAATAATAGGAATTAATAAACAATAAAATCAATTTGGCTCACTATCATGAGCAATGGCTTATATGTGATGCAAATGATCAAAAACAATTTACCACGGGAATACTTTCAATAAACTCCACTGAATTTGCACTAGCATATCAATGTCATTTTTAGCTTCCTCTACACTAGTAACAGTACCAAACACCGTTTCACATTAATGCTGTACAAGTGGTATGAATGAGATTACTCGTATTTATCAAAATTCAAAAATGATGGTATATAGACGAAGTTCTTATAATATTTGTGGCAACTATCAAGGAAAATACCTTTTGAAGAACATAGCCATCATGTACTGGGGCCACTGTAGTTGAACCTCCCACCGCTGAAAATGTTGCATTTATGAACAATAGTTCATTCAGTCATTCACTATAAACGCTTATAACAACATATGAAACTTGATATCATATACGTTTGCAGCATATCTAGTGATAGAAGTCTAAGCAACTTCAAAGTTTGGGAAGAAACAGAATATGTGATGAGTTTTCATGAACCAATTGTTGAATTCTTCACAGAAGAAGAAAGTGGTTAAGAATCCATGATGAAACTGAATGCTTATCCCTATAAACTGCCCAAAAGCTGGACAGATTTAATTATCAACGTAAATAATAACATCTTGACCTACCACTGAAACAACAGGACACAAAGACAGAGGCATAGAGATGTCAACATAAATCTTTTGATTTGACTGAACAATGATCCCACCAAACAACTTGATGGATACACAAACATAAACTTTATAATGTTAAAAACAGTGTCTAAAATTTTATTTTCATATGCTAATTACACACTGAGCTAACATGGACAGAAAGACGAGGGCCATCCTATACCTCATTTTTGTATGCTTATACACTTTTTCTCTTTTATTGATGAAAATACCCAGGCGAAATGTTTTATCTCAAGATGGTTCTTGTCTGAAATACTTGCAAAAGACACAATACAGAAAGTCGCCAAATAAATCTAAAAAGCAACAATTTAAATATGAGACGAGGATAAAATAAGGCACATCCTACCATCAACGACCAATGAGGTTGCACGCCCTAATGCAAAGATGTTAGACCTGTCAGCAATAAATATCAATATTACACCACCTCAAGCCAAGTATCTTAATAGAAGGTGGTGGAAACGAAAGATTAATTTAAATGTCAACTCTCTAGTTGGGAAAAATGTTTGCCACTATTTATTGCAGGTGATGGACTAGAGGCGTACAGCATTCTTGGCCAAGAATAAGGCTGGAACTTTGTACTTTTCAAACATAAGCTCTGCTGTCCTGTCAGATACATAGCACATCAAACTCCATCTCAAGTACACACAAATATTCAACAATAAATACCATAAATGTGATAATGTGATGACTAGTGAGAACATGCTAACTGGGTCTTGTAAACAAAATCCTATAATGATGGAACTTGTAAAATACAAGATATAAACAAAGATGCTATGTATATCAGATAATGGCAGAAATTCATCCATACATGACTTATTAATCAAACTTTAGATCTATCAAATACATGATTACGTATTCTTTTCACCCCAAAAAAACTAAGGCCATTATCCATAGACTTGACTGCAGTGTTTTTCCTCAATGGAAAAACATACAAACAAAAATACAAGAAAAAATAAAAGATAAAAAACTAGATCATATTTAGCATCAAAAACCACCATCGTTTATTAACACTCAAAAACAACATTTCTTTCGATTTTTCAATTTGACATAATTATTTGTTAATAGAAATTGAAATGACAACACCCAAATAAGAATGTAGAGACCAAACACATCCCTAAGAGAAACAACATTCAAGTCTAGTATAATCTAATATTTTGTTCTATTTGCAATTAGAGTTCAGTGGAAGCCAAAGGCAATATCGAAAAATCTGAAGTCCTAAAACAATGAATGTTCATAGAAAAAAGTGTCCAGTGTCATTCAATTGCTTTACTCCCAGATATTTACATGTCTATGATAAATATTAGTGTAGTTTCGCCAAAGGTCATCATTAAGGTACATTAAAAAAAAACTCTGAAGGGAGAAAATTGTAGGGCAACAATCTATGTTTAGTAAGAAAAAGAAACATAACAGAAACTATTAAATAATGCCCCAGACAAGCCTTGCTTCTCTTAGATAGGATAAGACCATAAATATAGCCTAGAGGAACAGAGGTATAGCAGGCAACCAAACTTAAAATGAAACAAATATAAAATACATGTTTTTACATTTTATTCCTAATTTGATAGTAGAAAGTCTATGATAAATCACAACCATTAACAAAAAAAATTGAACACCACCATCAATTGTGTAAAGAGGATGACGAAAAAGGAAAAAACTTTAGAAACTTTGATCATAGATTCATTGACTACACAATCTCCCAGTGGTGAATCACCTTTCTCTCTGCTGCTGAGTGTTTGACGATGGTTCTGCAAGCAGCATCGGATGCTCTTTGGGATCAATCAATAAACATTCCCTAAAATAGGAACAGATATTTATCTCTAATGGATACAAAACAATTGACCAGAAAAGTGATAAAAATAGATATTTCAAAACACAGATCTAATAATAAACAATCACCTGAAAGCATGGTCCCATATGCTATCAACAATATCCCAGTCAACAACTACTCCATCCTTCAGGGGTGATAGCACCTGATCACGCAGCAAAATAACTAATTCAAATATTCTAATTAAACTGCCCAGCTGAATGAAAGAAGATATCTCAATAAACTAACCTCCATATGATCACGGCGAAACCCCAAGGCTTGAGTTCCTACGTACAATTTGCGTTTTCCTTTGCTTTTGTTAGAATCGACATTCTTGTCTAAGCCAGAACCAGAATTCCTTTCAGCACTTGCAGAATCATCAATATCCATCTGATCAATTGCTCCAACAACCTTAAGCAAAATCAAGATAAATTTCAAATTACAAAGCAATGGTTTTTTAAAACATAACAACAAATAGTAACAGAACAACCAAGACAATCTACTAATGCAATAAATATCACAATATGAAAATTATAAGTCTTCTAAAAGAACTAAAATGCTTATTACAGACTTTGTTAACCTCAAAACCGAGTTGATTGTTATGTTAACCCCAAGAACCATTTTAGCACTATGTTCGCAAATGCTTTTATATATCCCCAAAAGGTTTGAAGTTCCAAAAGCAGTTTTGTACTTAAATTTACTGAGTTAAAATAAATTTGACCAAAAAAAAAGCATTTTGAGATTAAGAGAAATTCACGAGTGCCCTCTGTAGAAGCACTTCAAGTGGGCAGTTCATTCGTAGAAAGAGCACTCGAACTGCTTCTTAGTGAAGTATTAGAAAGCACTATAACATGCTTTCAAGTACTTTCACCAGAAAGAAAAAATGCATTTATGCACCCGACATCTCCAATTCTTAAATGCAGATACATAAAGCACTTCCATACAGACATATTTTTTAAAAAAATCAACTTTAGCCGGAAATAGAAGACGCCAATACTTCAAAATGCTGCTAAAACCACATAAAACGAGCAAAACTTCCAAATTTAGGTAAAAATGGAGCGCATTGTTGTCAACAAAAGATAATATTCAGCAGAATAGAGAGAAGAAAGTAACACTAAACTTACCGAAGGAAACACGGCCTTCGGAGCATCTTCACCGGCGTAACCAGCTTTGCAGGTGTGAGAGCCCAAGTCGATGACTATGGCTGACACTTCATCTGCGTACATAACGTACAGAGAAAACAAAAAAAAATCGAAATTTCTTAAAAAAAAACATTTCTAATTTTTTTGCTGAGGAATTTCGAAAGCATTAAAGTTTGTTTGGGAACTCACCGCCTCCGTACATGTTTGCAGCTTGCGACAGAGCGAGAGAGACGGTTCAATTTGACAGAGGTTTTTTGTAGAATTTTGGTTTAGGGTTTTAGAATAAGCTTGACTCCCCGGGAGACGATCGGGATTCGATTTCTTCTTAGAACCCGCTTTTAATTTTTTTTTCCATCTTTTTAAATTTTTTTAAATGTGATAATTTCGTAGCCCCCTGAAATATGATTTATTTTCATGATATTTCAGATACGTTCAGAATGTGTCGTTGTTGCTCCGCTGGAAGCAAAATGGTGTTCCTTTAAACTCAAAAAATGCTTCCTCAATAATTGACCAAACAACACATAAATAAATAAAAATATTTTTATATCAAATGTATTTTTTATAATATCTGAATAAAATTATCTCTAAATTTTGAGATTATTATTGTTTTATTAAATTACTTTTAATGAATAATAAAGTGATATAATATGTATTCTACTCTAATAAAGCACAGCTCGATTTTTAAAAACATCACTTTTGTCGAATAAAAATAACAATTGTGTAATTCAGTGAGACAGATTTTAAAAACTATGTTATAACTGATGGCATATTGTGATAATGTCCAACTAGAATGGCTAGATGATGATAACCCCAAATTTTATTTATTTCCTACTTTACATGGAATACTAATTTGATAATATATTTTAGATGTGGGTATTTATAAGATTGGCAAAAATTTTCGTGAATACAGGAGGAAGCCCTGTTCAAGCTTGTGAATTGGGGTCAACTTTGGCCTTGTTTAGCAGCAATCTTGGCAGAGAATGGCTCGTTCTCCCTTCTCTGATTTCAAAATCAGACTACTTACAAGTTACAGTGTTTAATTAGAAAACTCCCAAAAAATTAAATTTTGGACTCTTGCAATTAGAAGCAAACACATTGTTTCTTAAAGTCAATGAAGGAAAACAACAACAACCCTTCTCCAATAATCAACCAAATGATACAAAAAATAACTTTTAATTTAAAAAAGTCATTTTGGCCAATAGAAAAGTCATACCAAATCTAGGTTTAGTCATTCATATTTGAATCAAAATCATCTATAAATTTTAGAATTATTATCATTTGATTAAGTCTACTTTTAACGTATCATGATGTGACGCAATATGCATTATACTATAATACAAAATTAGTCAATTTTTAAGAATATCACAAATCTCTTTATAATGAAAATTTCTGTAATTGAGTTGGACAATTTTAAAATTACCTACTATATTGTCTCATATTGTGAGTCAAGGTAGCTAAAATTAAGGGACAATTACTCGAAGGTTGATGTTTGAAAGGAATTGACATCTGGAAAATAATATTATCACATAAGAGACGTGGCTATTCCATGGGATATTATCTATGAATTACTCTTGCAATTAACTTTTTGTTGCCTGCAAGGCTAGAAATTGGAAGTGGTTATCATTGCTCATTACACTTCAGAACATTTATTCAATTTCATTCTTATGAATTAAAATTATTCAATATGACTTAGGAATCACGTGAAATAATTTAGCTAAGCTCAAATCATACATTTTACGTGCATATGCATATCATTCAAATTTATTTCTTCCTATAACTAAACTTAAATTCACGCCTGTTTAAACATTACGATACATTTATATACATACCTTTAATATAAATTATTATTTAATATATATTTAAGAGCATGAAATTCATCGTATATCCAAACTAAAACATATACAAACATAATTAATTTTGATTTTTTAAGATTTTTAAAATCAAAAATTATAATATGTTTTCAATTGATCTCTAATATGATTCTAAGCATGAATAATGGTCAAGAAACTCGCCACAAACTTCGTAAGCTTAAAATCTCCTTTCTTGAATTTTCTCTTCTATAGAACTAATTTAAAATCAAGTGCTTTCTAAGAGTTTATGGCTATAGAAATTTTCTACAAGTTTTCTAAAGTACTTTAATGGTTTATTAATGGTAGGAAATGAGATAAATGACTAAAAAAATGAGAGAATTTGGTGAAAGTTTGGAGAAACTCGGAGAAGGGGCGAAATAAGTGGAAAGTTTGAGCGAGGGGGGTTTTTAATTTCACTTTATCCTACCCATCATATCAATTAGGCCTAGTTGTAAAAATTCAATTTATCTTCTAATTTAATGAGTAATAAAATTACTAATTTACCCTTCATGAAAAAAATTCTAAAATAACCTTACTAGTTTATAAAATTTTTCATTATGCTATTTTCTAATATTTTAATTATTCTAACTTCTTATAAAAAATTAAATAAATAACACCAAAATATACATAATATTATGTGCTTCAATTTAATGTTTATTAAATAAACACATACTTAATTTATTATCAATACGTGATAGATGCAAGTTATGTACCTAAATACTTTTGAGTATTTTTATATGGGTTCTATGTTTTTTTATGAGAGAACAAATAAATTTGTTAAGATTATTTTCCTTTGACTCTAACGTGCGAGTAAATATAATTTCTCGTGATAAAAAGAATTTATAAGTTTGGTTTAGGTATTTGTTTTGACATAATAATGGTTTTTTATTTTATTTTATTGATGATCTTTTAGTCATTTTGATGATTTGGATTGTGCAACATTTTGGTAACCTGTCTAGCAAAGATAATTAAAAAATGATTGTTAATCCATATGCAAAATGTGGATATCCCCGTGTAATTATAATAAAAAAAATTATCTTAATTTTTATTTAGATGTAGTATTTATATTTTTAGTGTTAAATTAAACAAATAAATATTTTTAAAAGATTTAAATAATAAAACAATATTTTATTTAATATCTAGTGAAAAAAGACAAACTCTAGTTGAATCAAATTGAAAGACGATTAGAGGTTGCATGTAAAAACGGTAGATGTTGATAGTAAAATTAAAATAATTATTATAAAATATAATAAGTTAAAAGTATTATCTAAGTGCTCTGTTTAACAATCTTAATTAAGATTACGTAAATATTTAGATAAAATATAGATAATTATTCATATATTTAATTATTAATTTGAAATTAATTTTTATATTTGGATATAATTTCATTCATGATATGATAATGATGAATAATGCTGAATAGATCATTAATTTGTTAATAATGATAAAATTTCCATCTACCAGTATTAATTTGAATACTCAAGATGATTAATTAAGATAGTTGGAGACCTGTCATAAATGAATTGAAAACAATTTATAACAGAATTTGAAAAAAACTCTTTAATTGCAATGAACAATTGGAATCCCAAATTCCTCACAATATCCCTAAAAAATTCTAATATTTTTAATAGTATTTTAAGAATAAAAAATGTATTTAAAAAAATGAAATAATGAGAATATTTTTATATTAAGTTTAATTAGAATTAAATTAAATATTTTAAAAATTATATTTATTTTTGAAGATATTTACAAAACATGTAATTTAGTGCCTTTTAACTGTGTTTTTATTTTCAAAATTAAAAATTAATTTTGGAAAATAAATAATTTTTTTTCCTCATTGAAAATAGATTTTCAATAAATTTTTTACTATATCACGAGATTAATTTCAACTATAATTATAAAAAATTAAAATATTTTATATTTTTATAAAATAGTTTTAAAACAAACATCTATATGTCACCTTGGAAATAGGTCTTTTTATAACTTGATGGTAATTATTTAAAATCCTTTGTTCTGTGATGTAAATTCAGTTAAAATTTGAGGGACGTAAGTGAATATTATTAAATAGAAACTGCCTAACTGCAATTATGCAAAATTTGAGAAAAAGTACGTGTATATATATATATTTTAAAAAAATTGATATATTTTAATTTTTAAAAATAAAAAATAAAATACGTGGCAAAGGTAGTTGCCATTACTAGTAATATCACCCCAATGAGACGGGGAGCCTCTATGTTAGGTGTCCCACGGCCTTATCCCGCTTTAATGCTTTCAAACGCCCTTTCTTATCTCCTGACAATTCTGACGTCGACCTCGCTTTCTTCTCTCCGCCTTCTTTTTAAATAAAGCCAAAGCATCTCCCTCCCACTCAACTCATTTTACCGTTTTCCTTTTCTCTGCATCCAGTATGGCCGTGTCTAAGCCATTTTTTCTCTTCACCGTCGTCCTTTACTCCGCTGTTTTTACCTCCACCTTTTCTCGCAGCTTGTTTAAAAGCACGACCACAGTTCTTGATGTTTCTTCTGCTCTTCAACAAACCCAGGATATCCTTTCATTTTATCATGAAACTATTCAGTCATTTGCTGCGGAAACCATAACGCAGTCATCTTTTAACTCTTCTTCGTCATTTTCTTTGCCTCTTCACTCTCGAGAACTTCTCCGTAAAACCCAACATGAGGATTACAAATCCCTTGTCTTGTCCCGTCTCAAGCGCGACTCGGCCCGAGTCAACTCTATTGCTACTAAACTCCAGCTGGCTGTTTACAACGTAGACAAGAAGGAGCTCAAGCCCGTCGAAAGCCAGATCCTGCCTGAGGATTTAGCCACTCCGGTTGTGTCAGGGGCTAGCCAAGGTAGCGGCGAGTACTTCTCTCGGGTTGGGATCGGTTCGCCGCCGAAACAATTTTACATGGTGCTCGACACTGGTAGTGACATTAACTGGCTTCAGTGTCAGCCTTGTGCGGACTGTTATCAACAATCCGATCCGATTTACGACCCCAAAGCCTCGTCGTCTTACCGTCCTCTCGCATGTGATTCTCCTCAGTGTGGATCTCTTGACGTCTCCGCTTGTCGTAGTAACAAGTGCGAATATCAAGTGTCGTACGGTGACGGGTCTTACACCGTTGGTGATTTCGTGACGGAAAGGGTGTCGTTTGGAAACAGTGGGGCCGTGGACGGTGTTGCTTTGGGTTGTGGTCATGATAATGAAGGTCTGTTCGTCGGATCTGCTGGGCTACTAGGACTAGGTGGCGGCTCTCTCTCTCTTACTAAACAGATTAAAGCGACGTCGTTATCTTACTGTTTGGTGGACCGTGACTCGACCGCGTCTGGTACCCTTGAGTTCAACTCAGCGGCCGGTGACTTAGTGACGGCTCCGTTGGTTAGGAACAAAAAAATCGATACGTTTTATTATGTGGGACTCACTGGGTTCAGCGTCGGCGGCCATTTGGTTCAAATCCCACCGTCGGTTTTTCAAATGGACGATGCAGGCAATGGGGGAATCATTGTCGACTGTGGGACCGCCATAACTCGGCTGCAGACTCAGGCTTACAACTCGCTCCGTGACTCGTTCGTGGAGATGACCTCCAACTTGAAACGAATCAGCGGGGTCGCTTTGTTCGACACGTGTTACGATTTCTCCGGATTATCAAGTGTGAAGGTCCCAACGGTGTCGTTCCATTTCGCCGGTGGAAAATCTCTGGATTTGCGTGCGAAAAATTATCTGATTCCAGTAGATTCAGCCGGGAGTTTCTGTTTCGCATTCGCTGCAACGACGTCGTCTATGTCAATTATGGGGAATGTGCAGCAACAGGGAACACGTGTCAGTTTTGACTTGGCTAATAATCGTGTGGGTTTCTCTCCCAACAAATGCTAGGCGTTATCTGAAACTAACATATTTACCTCATTACCCCTAATAATTGGTTACAAAAAAAGGGTGGATTTCACTTCACATGTTGGTTAGGTGAAATTTTCATAGCAGTTAATGAAATCTGTTCTGTATCGTGGTGGATGAAAGTGGGATCCACCTCAATAAATCGCAATTAAGCTTATGGCTTTGGCTGGTGTGCTCCACAGATCAACGCCCAGGGTATAGTAAATTTATATGAAGCAGTGTTGTGATGTGGGTGTGATTACGATTATGAATCTTCTGCCGTCATTCACAGAGTTTGATATTTATTTTAATTGATTTATAATATAATTTTAAAATTTTTATTAAAAATTAAATAAATTTTTAATAAATAAAAATTGAATTTATGCACATAAAATCTTAATTTTGGATAGAATTTTAAGAAAAGTTTAGGTAAAATTCCAATCCATCTACAGTCATATGCAAATGTTAAATTTAAAATTCATTAATCATAATAGTAATAAATATGATGATTGATAAAATCTAAAAAATTTAATAAAATTATTTTATTTAACTTAAGTAGCGCTAAAAAATTGAATGCTGTAAGAGAAGTCGAAGTGGCAGAAAAGAAATGCAAGAAATCTCTTTAGAATCGTGTGCAATGCCAGAAGACAAGGTCCCAGTGCTCCGACGTGAACAGTTTGGATAATTTACCTGCTTTTCTTTCTTTCAAAAAGAGAAAGAGCATTTAATTGAAATGAGAAACATTCAGGATGGAAAATAAGAGAAAGAGAGGCACCCGAGAGAATTAACAAGAAACTTGAATTTGAAAAAAGTCGTTTAGCAACTCGGAAGAATTAATTTTTTTTTATTTTATTGATGTTGAAATTAATTATGATAGTTTCATTTTATTGTATTATGAAGTTTTGTATTCTGGTATTGTTAGGTAATCAAATTAAGATGATTTGATTTTTTGGCCCTTTGAGTTTATTCAAAATTTTTGCAGCTTGGAAGGCAAATCTAATTAAGCATACAGCAATGATTCTAACACAATGGCCATACAGTAAGCATACTTGAGCTAATAGTTTGATGTGTTATGGAGAGGGGAAAGAAATGCATGAAGCTCAAAGAGCTGTTATTAATCTTGTGAGAAATAGGTGACACTGAACTTCAATTTATATTCAAGTTGAAGCTGCTTGTCATTGACACATGTGATACAAGAACGCATCTTCTTAGATTTTGTATGAATAAGGATAAATTTCAACCATTTTACCTTGCACCTTAATTATTATTTGAACTAATTTCATCCTGATAAAATTAGCTTTAAAATGATTTATCTCGATAAATTTTGTTGAATGAATAAGTTTTTAAACAATTTCTTAGGACAAAATTTGTTAAAAAAAACTAGTTTAAAATTTATTTTTTTTATAAATTTTGGTTGCTGCACCATGACAAAATTCTTTTCATAAAATTCATCCAAAGAAATTAAATTAATAACTGATTTATTATTTTCAAAGAATTTTGTTGACATCACCTAAAATTCCAAGACAAAATCTTTCTCTCTGGATGTCTTGACATATTTTAATCAAATGATAAAGAAAAAGTACCCAGCAGTTAACAAAGGTTATGGTTTGAAATTAGTATTTTTGACCATATATAAGAACAACATTTGAAGTTGGATATGGCTAAAAATGGGCATCAAATTTGGGCTATATACTAATTAAAAACTTGTACATATGAAGGAGAATTAGAAATAAAAATGAAAATAATTAAAAAAAAATTCATGAATATGAGGTTATGTTTCCATGACCACATTAGCTGATTGTGTTTGCAGAATCTGATTTTTATTTATGTCATATGAGTCAACAAATAAATTTAGGTAAAAAAAAATGCAATAGATGTCAAAAAGCATTTAATTCTTGTCATCTTCTCTTAAGCCGGCAAGGAAATTTTTGTTATCGTGACGTTATAAATCATTGTTAAGAGGAAAATATTCCTATAATTTTTGTGTTAAAAAAATCTCGTAATTTTAAATAATTTTTGGCCGGTAAGCTATTCTTATTTCTTTTTGTCAAGGCAATCTTTCCAACTTATTCATATCATCTTATCATCCTGGTCAAGCCTGTATCTAAATTTTTATACTGTACCTTTTAAGGCAACTTAATAAATATGTGTGTGTGTGTGTATATACACACATTTTCCTTTTCAATTAGTCCATGGTTAAGTCTATAACTCAATCAATTTTTTCTTAATCCCACATTTTTATTAATCTAAATTTGGTCTTCAGAACCCTTTCACACTCCCACATACCAGGAAAGAGAGTATGAAAACCTGGTGAAGTTTAGAACTGAAAAATAATCAATTCTTTTGAGCTGAAAATTAATTATTTGTACTCCTATATATTAAGAGATCTAAATGTAATTAATTAACCATGAAAAATGCCACACGCTCTAGCACTGTGGGTTCACACATTTTGGCTTTGACAGACGATGTGTCGTGTCATATTGTAGTATTAGGTTCGGAAGGTTATGATGTACTCAAAGACAAAATTGCGACTCAAGGAAGAAAAAAAATCTCAAATAGCTGTAAAAAATCTTAAAAGTTGAGAATTGATTTTTTTACTCTTGCAGGGGCACTCGACCATATGTCAAGTGAAGGTCGAATGGTCTACGCAAGTAAGTTGGCCGCTTGAGCAACAGTCAAGTGCTGGTCGAGCATCAAGTTGTTCAAGGGCAGTTGCTTGAGTGCCAAGTATCTGGAAGGTGACTTCTTGAGCACTAGTCAAGTGGTGGACGAGCATTGAAGACATCTTGAGGCCACTCGAGCACCATTGAGCGCAGGTCGAGCTCTAGTTCTTTGACTTCAATTTTTCAAGTTTGCTTGAGTACCTATCAAGCAATGGTCAAGCATTCAGCCTTTGAAACCTATCAAATGGTTTTTAAATAAACCAATCACACACCGAAACATTGTACAACCTTCGAAAAATACTATACACAAAATTTTTGTTCGTGTAGAGGCCAACCTAAAAATCTTAACAACTTGTTATAGTTGACTAATGAATTTTAAAAATTTTCTTGAATTTAGATCCTAAAACACTAAAGGGGGTGAAAGGTATTTATACAAAACAAATTAAAACTTAAAATTAACAAATAAAAAAATGTTAATATTTGCTAATCCTTGATGGATCAAAAAACGAATGAATTTCTAACTAATCAATCTAACTCTACTGCAAACAAATTCCAATAACAAATATAATTAATAATTGATAAAATAATAAAAATAAATAACATACAAGAATTTGTTATTAAAGGATAATGTTATAGAAAATTTTTTTCGTAAGATGAAAAGCTTTTTAAACTGTTCTACTAATAATAAAAAATTTATAAATGATAATTTTTTATAAGAATTTTTATAATTTACGTAACGTTATAAATTATAACAAAATTGAAATTTACAGAATTTGTTGGATCTTTTGAAGAACTTAAACCAATGTTGAATTGATAACAAGATTAACCAAGAATTTAACTCATACAAAGTACCTCTCAGTTAAACCAGTAGAAGCAACCAGAATATCATCAATAAGCATGTAATTCAATGAAGAAATACTTGCAGCAAAGATCAAGAATGTAAGCAAGAACTCACAGCAAATAAACAGAAGAACAAGACATAAGTGGTTCCACTATCAAGCCTGTTTCGCGGGCAAGAACAAGCTGGTCTTTCATTGATCAATCACCAAGGATTACACAAGAACACCTGGACTAATCAACACTCCAAAGGACTTAGCCTTCAACACACTACTACGCAATGAAACCAAGCGTACTTCTGCTAGCTCTCTTCTGCAAACAAGAAACTCTTTTTCTGCAATCTTCATTAACTCAATGTACATTTATACTAAACAACAAAACATTGACAAATCTTGGAATCTTGAAGCTAGCTGTATTTTTTCCAGTTGTAACCTGCCAGCTATATTTAACTAACCATCTAACAATTTTTAACTAACTTCAACTGACATTGTAACAGTCCTTTCACAGTTTTTGTTCATATGTATTAATTAAAATTATTTTATTTACATTTTGATGCCAAGACAAACGTACGTTCTTTTCGTGAACATGATTAAGTGAAAAAAAGAATTCAACTTGACATTTAACACAAAAATCTGAATAATTTTATCAAAAAATATGTTTCATTCATTATGAGTAATTTTTGGCAACAAAGTCATAATTCGTTAATGGAACAAAGCCATAAAGTTCGTCTGATGTAAAAACTTATTATATGCAATTTAAGTGATGTTGTTACCAATAAAAACCAAAGAAAAATTAAGTGGCATAAAGAAAATGAAATTGTTTGATAACAAAATTTACACATTTCTGGGTCTTCTTTCGATCGTATGAAATTTTTGACAAGGGATTTAGTTAACCCGAAATATATAAAATAGAAGCGTTTGTAGGCTTTTAGGAGACGATAAGGTTTTAATTCATCTCCTTGCCTATTATGTGTTATGTGAATTAAATGTGTTATTCGTTTTAAAGCTTGATAAAATCTTACAATAAAATAACATTAACCGTGATTGAATGGAAATAAATGAGCTTAAATAAAACATCTTTGGCTAGCAAGCAATACGTTTTAAAATCGCAAAGCTTCCAGCTTGCCATAAAAGTCGCCATTTCAACTTTCCACTTCATCCAAAAAGCCTTTTTCTTAAAAATCACTAGGGACAAACTATGAAAGAGCCCATTTCAACTTTCACTTCATTCGGAAATCTCTTCTCTGAGAAATCTCTAGGGACAAAACATAAATAGGAAAAAAGGGCCGCACCGAGATTGAATCTTTAAAGATGGCTATTTGTCTACTTAGCGGATTGGTCATGCTCTCATCGGTCGTTGTCGCAGCTGAAGATGTTGTGCCTTTACCTCCGCTACCAAAGGCAACACATGATTTTCTTCAGAATTGCGGAACCAAGTTAAAACCACACTGTGGCGAAGCTATCAAAGACAGCATATACCATAATGGAAAGCTCGTGGGTGAATGTTGCAAGCAACTTCTTGCCGAAGGACGGGGTTGCCACGATGAATTTTTGGAAGTAACTGCACCATTGCATCGCGATTTAAATAAAGCAGACATTTTCGCTAGGAGTGATCAAGTTTGGAACGATTGTGTGTCTGGTGCCTCAAAAAATTAATTCTCTTGTTGTGAAACAAAAATTTTCGAAGAGAATTAATAGCAACTTCATGCATTCGAATAAATTTTTATATTATTTTAAAAGCAGCCTTAAAAATTTTATTTTATGAAACGCCAAAAAAGATTTATGCAGACATTTATAACTCTTCATATGCTATATCACATAAGTCATATGAGTGTTTAATTTCTACTTAAATTTCATATCTCTTAAAAACCACTTCCTTAAATCCACTATTTGATCTTGCCCGAAACGCGAGCTGAGCAGAGTCTAGTTAACGTCATTTTAAGCTCAACAAAGTTCGCCCATCAAATTAGGTCTGATAAGTTTTCAGCAACTTGGATTTTGTTTTATTTTTTATTTTAAGACGAAATTTAAGTTTCTAAATTTGTCAATTTTAGAGCATTAAGTATGTTAATGTTTTAACTATGCCTTTTTAAATTTAGGAGATATTAACCTGTTTAATTTAATTTAATTTTTGTCGAATGTAAGAAATTTGAAAAATTTTACTAAGCCGCTTTTAAATAATTCTCAACTTTATTTTTTTTCTCTTCAAAACTTAAGTTTTTATTTTTTAAATTTTCTATCACGATATTATCCTTGATTTTTTTTTCTTATGTGCTAAAGAAGTTTTATATTGCGTTAATTATCGTGATCTTTCCGCGTTCTACTTTCATTTATTACGATTTGCGGTGATGTATTGTAAAAATGAAGGGATTTGATGTACTAAGGAAGAATGATCCTTAGTTTTAATTTTTTCTTTTATTTTAATTTACATTTTTATCAATATTGTAATACGTATTACAAATAAATATAAATTTACTGTTGATGTAAGGTAATAGATTACAACAAAATTAAATTTTACACAATTTTCACTCAAGTGTATTAACTAAAATTATATTGTTTGCATTTTTTTCCCCATGACAAATATACATTCTTTTTGTGAATATGATTAAGTAAAAAAAAATTCAACCTACCATTTAACACAAATATTTAACTAAATTTGTAGAAAAATATGTTTTATTCATTTAGAGTAATTTTTGGCAACAAAGCAGTAGTTCGTGAATGGACCAAAGCCATTGAGTTCATTTGATGTTTTGTTCCATAAAACCTTATTAATGAACTAAATTAGATGCAATTCAGGTCATGATTCTACCAATAACAACCAAACAAAAATTAAGCGGAATAAAGAAAATGAAATCGTATGACAATCAAATTTACAATTTTTACACACTCCTGGGCTATCCTTTTATCGCATGAAGTTTCTGATAAGGGATTTAACTAATCGAAAAATAAAAAATAGAAGCATTTGTTGGCCATCGGTAGATGATATGGTTTAATTCATGTCCTTGCCTATTATATGTTATGTGTTATCGGATTTTAAAGCTTGATGAAATCTTAAAATAAAATAACGTTAACCGTGATTGAACGGAAATAAATGAGTTTAAAGAAAACATCATTGGCTTGCATGCAATACGTTTTAAAATCGCAAAGCTTCCATGTCCTCTCCTATATATGAGTGCCATTTCAACTCTCACTTCATTCGGGAAGCGCTTCTCTGAAAAATCTCTAGGGACAAAACATAAATAGGAAAAATGGCACGCACCGAGATTGAATCTTTAAAGATGGTTATTTGTCTACTTAGCGGATTGGTCATGCTCTCATCGGTCGTTGTCGCAGCAGAAGATGTTGTGCCTTTACCTCCGCTACCAAAGGCAACACATGATTTTCTTCAGCAGTGTGGAACCAAGTTAAAGCCGCACTGTGGCGAAGCTATCAAAGACAGCATATACCATAATGGAAAGCTCGTGGGTGAATGTTGCAAGCAACTTCTTGCCGAAGGACGGGGTTGCCACGATGAATTTTTGGAAGTAACTGCACCACTGCATCGCGATTTAAATAAAGCCGAAATTATCGCTAGGAGTGATCAAGTTTGGAAGGACTGTATCTCTAGTGCCTAAAAAAAATTAAATATCTTGTTGTGAAGCGAAACTTGAGGAGAGAATTAATGGCAACTTTATGAATTGGAATAAATTTTGTTAATATTAATTTAAAAGCAGCCCTAAGCATTTTATTTTATGCAATTCCAAAAAGCATTTATCTTGTAAAAGATTCGTGTAGGCATTAATAACTAGATGCAATTCATATGCTGTATCACTCAAGCCATTTGAATGTTTAATTTCCACTTAGATTTCATATCTCATAACAACCACTGACTTAAATACAATATTTAATCTTGCGCAACAAGCCAGCTGAGCAGAGTCTGGTTAACGTCATTGTAAGCTCAACAAGGTCACGCATCAAACTTGGTCATATTTCATTTTTTGTTTTAATGCATAATTTAAGTTACTAAATTTACTATTTTTGAGCATTACGTGTGTTGATTTTTTAACTATACTTTTTTAAATTTAGGATTTTTGTCGAATGCAAGAAATTATACTTTTTTAAATTTAGGATTTTTGTCGAATGCAAGAAATTTAAAAAATTCCACTAAACCGTTTTTATATAATTTCCAGCCTTACTTTTTTTTCCTCTTCAAAGGTTAAGTTTTTATTTGTTGAATTTTCTATCATGATATTATCTTTAATTTTTTTGCTTATGTGTTAATGTAGTTTTATGTTGTCTTAAATATTGTGATCTTTCTGTTTTTTATTTTTATTTATTTTTAGGCATCATTACAATTGGTGATGATTTATTACAAAACTCAAGGCATTTGATGTATTAAAGAAGAATGATCCTTAGTTTTTAATATTTTGTTATATTCTATTCTATATTTATCAACATTGTAATGCGTATTATAAATAATTATAAATTTACTTTTGATGTATTGTCATAAGTTACAACAAAATTGAATTTTATACAATTTTCAAAGCTTAGTTCATTCTTATTTTTTACTTTTACTGATTGTATGTCTTCTTGATTAGCAGGCCCCTTTGGTTCCTGAAGGAGTAGACAATTCTAAGGCAGAGGTAATCATACTTACTGAACTTTTGTTAGTCAAACAGGGTTTGTTTCAACTGCAAATGCCTGCATCATTTTTAGAATATGGGGTTACTGGATGAAGCTACCATTGAAGTATAATTCTCGTCAACAATACTGTTTGTATCAAGTTGACAAGATATTTATCTTAATGTTTTTTTCTTACCCTGATTAGGAGGCATATCCTGATGGTGACCCTGAACTTTTGGATGATTCTGAATTCTATCAAAAGTTATTGAAGGAATTTTTTGAGTCAATTGACCCAACGTCTTCTGGTAAAGATTCTTTATCATTTTGTAAATGCTCATTGTTTATGATATTACACGCACTTGTACCCTAAGAGTCTTTTGGTTCACAGAAATGAATTCATCTAGATAAGCAAATCCTGGTTTTGAACATTTTGAGGGCTTCATGCCCAAAATATGCCTTAAATCCTGCCAGCATGTTCCTATTTTTCACATTTTCGATCACCATATTAAAAATAGTGATGGGTTACAGCCAGTAGTATATGATTATGCAAGCACCCATTATTTTGAATCTCTTGCATTTGATTAACTGCAGAGACAGCTTTTTATGCTATTAAAAAACTTAAAACCAAGAAGAGAAAGGTTGTTGATCGGCGTGCCTCAAAGAGTAGCAAGATCAGGTAAGTTGTCATATGCCCTTTTAGTTTGAAGTGCTGTCTGAAACATTTCTGCGCATTATTTTTTTAAATTTCATTTATTGTGATCAATTAGGTACAATGTTCATGAAAAGATCGTCAATTTCATGGCTCCTCAGCCTATGGACCTTCCTCCAATGGCTCCCAAATTATTTGAAAATTTGTTTGGACTGAAAACCAAGAAACCTGCTTCTGCAGTGTAATATATTCAAGCTCAGTCAAGCAATTGGGGTTTTAAGATTTTGTGATATAATTTCACACTAGTTTAATTGTAACTTCTATTCGATTTTGTGATGTTAGAAAAGGATGCTTTGAGTTATGCCATAGTCGTCCTTCTTGTAGTGGAATGTCTCCTTGCCTCGTTTTTAGGAGTTTGGTTTTGATGCACAATTTCAATAACTCTGGAGTGTGCAACGTTAACAAATATATATTATATATTTGTTATATGATACCAACATGAATTTCTAGTTCATTTAAATGCTATTACTCTCAGCAAGTCAGTTCCTATGAGCCATCTGGTTTGACAGACAAACAGGCTGTGCTCATAAATAGTACAAAGAGAAACTTGAATAATTTTGAAAAGCAATCAAATACAACACAACCGACTGTACACCTTCACAAAAGCAGTAGCATTCCGATACTACAGTACATAATCTGTCACCGCAAAAGAGCATCAGCCATCCAGTCCTATGGTTCACATTCCTAAATACACTGAAGGGTGCTTAAAAGAAGGGACTAGCCATTTGAGTGATCTGGTGATGCTGACGGAGGAACAACAGCAACTGAGAGCAACAACTCAATGCCTGTCTCGTCATCTCTGCAAGCTGAGAAGAGTGCATCTTCATAAGCTTCGCAGTAAACAAGGGTACAATTACAAATTGTCTCAAAGAGGCTAACCGCCAAGAATAAAAAGTGGGATATATAGAAGTTTACAGTGACTGTTGAGCACCAGCTTGTTGTATCAGCTGAGAATATATGTATTCATCAACTCTCTGCTTTGCCAATGCTACCTATCAAGCATTTTCAAATATTAAAAGGTAAAATGCAAACTAAATAGAATACATTTCAAAAGTCAGCACCGCAGAGATTTAAAAAAAGAAACTTGAAAACTAACAGCGAAATAGTCAGCACAATGATTCTTTAAATAGCCTGCTTCAAATTCCAAAACACCAAATTCTAGAAAACTTCACTAACTTGAAACCAAATTTTTTTTAAAATTATGATTTTCTATTAATACTTCTAACTAGAATGGTTTCTCGGTAGGGAAATCAGATGATTGTATGATGAAAAAGTTGAATATCTAGAAGAAGACATGACTTAAAAAAACAAAGTAAGTTTCCTCCAATCAACCCAATTTTTTCAGTATGGAACATTAACTAAAATTATATTATTCGCATTTTTTCGCCATGACAAATATACATTCTTTTTGTGAATATGATTAAGTAAAAAAAAATTCAACCTAACATTTAACACAAATATTTGACTAAATTTGTAGAAAAATATGTTTCATTCATTTAGAGTAATTTTTGGCAACAAAGCAGTAGTTCGTGAATGGACCAAAGCCATAAAGTTCATTTGATGTTTTGTTCCATAAAACATTTTTCATGAACTAAATTAGATGCAATTCAGGTGATGATTCTACCAATAACAAACAGACAAAAATTAAGTGGAATAAAGAAAATGAAATCGTATGACAATCATATTTACAATTTTTACACATTCCTTTGCTATCTTTTATCGTATGAAATTTCTTATAAGCGATTTAATTAACCAAAAAACAAAAAAATAGAAGCATTCGTTAGCCATCAGTAGATGATATGGTTTAATTCATGTTCTTGCCTATTATATGCTATGTCAATTAAATGTGTTATTCGTTATTAAAGCTTGCTCAAAATCTTAAAACAAAATAACGTTAACTGTGATTGAACGGAAATAAATGAGTTTAAAGAAAACATCTTTGGCTAGCAAGCAATGCGTTATAAAATCACAAAGCTCCCATGTCCTCTCCTATAAATGAGTGCCATTTCAATTCTCACTTCATTCGGAAAGCTCTTCTCTTAAAAATCTCTAGGGACAAAACATAAATAGGAAAAATGGCACGCACCGAGATTGAATCTTTAAAGATGGTTATTTGTCTACTTAGCGGATTGGTCATGCTCTCATCGGTCGTTGTCGCGGCTGAAGATGTTGTGCCTTTACCTCCTCTACCAAAGGCAACGCATGATTTTCTTCAGCAGTGTGGAACCAAGTTAAAGCCGCACTGTGGCGAAGCTATCAAAGACAGCATATACCATAATGGAAAGCTCGTGGGTGAATGCTGCAAGCAACTTCTTGCCGAAGGACGGGGTTGCCACGATGAATTTTTGGAAGTAACTGCGCCATTGCATCGCGATTTAAATAAAGCAGACATTTTCGCTAGGAGTGATCAAGTTTGGAAGGACTGTATCTCTAGTGCCTAAAAAAAATTAAATATCTTGTTGTGAAACAAAAATTTGTGGAGAGAAGTTATGGCAACTTTATGAATTGGAATAAATTTTTTTAATATTAATTTAAAAGCAGCCCTAAGCATTTTATTTGATGCAATGCCAAAAACCATTTATCAAGGAAAAGATTCGTGTAGGCATTTATAACTAGATGCAATTCATATGCTGTATCACTCAAACCATTTGAATGTTTAACTTCTTCTTAGATTTCGTATCTCAAAACAACCACTGCCTTAAATCCAATATTTGATCTTGCGCAACAAGCGAGCTGAGCAGAGTCTGGTTAACGTCATTGTAAGCTCAACAAGGTCACGCATCAAACTTGGTCATACAAGTTTGTAGCTATTGGGTTTTGTTAGATTTTTTGTTTTAATGCATAATTTAAGTTACTAAATTTACTATTTTTGAGCATTACGTATGTTGATTTTTAAACTATACTTCGTTAAATTCAGAATTTTTGTCAAATACAAGAAATTTAAAAAATTCCACTAAGCCGCTTTTATATAATTCCCAGCCTTGCTTTTTTTTCCTCTTCAAGGATTAAGTTTTTATTTATTAAATTTTCTATTATGATATTATTTTTAATTTTTTTTCTTATGTGTTAATGTAGTTTTATGTTGTCTTAAATGTTTTGATATTTCTGTTTTTTATTTTTATTTATTTTTAGCCATTATTACTATTGGTGACGATGTCTTGTAAAACTCAAGGTATTTAATGTATTAAAGAAAAATGATCCTTAATTTTTAATTTTTTGTTATATACCATTCTATATTATCAATGTTGTAATGCATATTATAAGTAAATATAACTTTACTTTTGATGTATCGTCGTAAGTTATAATAAAATTAAAATTTACATATATTATTTAAAATTATTTTATTTGCATTTTGTTTTTTTGCCATGACAACTGTATGTTCTTTTTCTGAGCAAGATTAAGTAAAAAAAAATTTCAACCTAACATTTAATTCAAATATTTGAATAAATTTATAGAAAAAATATATTTCATTCTGTTCGAATAATTTGTGGAAACAAAGCAGTAATTGTCAATGGAGCAGAGCCATAAAGTTCATTTGATGTTTTGATCCATAAAACCTTTTTAATGAACTAAATTAGATGCAATTCAGGTGATGTTTCTACCAGTAACAACCAAACAAAAATTAAGTGGAATAAATATATGAAATCGTATGACAATCATATATACAATTTTTACACATTCCTTTGCTATCCTTTTATCGTATGAATTTTCTTATAAGGGATTTAATTAACCAAAAAATAAAAAAATAGTAGCATTTGTTGGCCATCAGTAGATGATATGGCTTAATTCATGTCCTTGCCTATTATATGTTATGTCAATTAAATGTTTTATCCGTTTTTAAAGCTTGATGAAATCTTAAAATAATATAACGTTATATGTGATTGAACGAAATAAATGAGTTTAAAGAAAACATCTTTGGCTAGCAAGCAATACGTTTTAAAATCGCGAAGCTCCCATGTCCTCTCCTATAAATGAGTGCCATTTCAACTTCTCACTTCATTCGGATAGCTCTCCTCTTAAAAATCTCTAGGGACAAAACATAAATAGGAAAAATGGCACGCACCGAGATTGAATCTTTAAAGATGGTTATTTGTCTACTTAGCGGATTGGTCATGCTCTCATCGGTCGTTGTCGCATCTGAAGATGTTGTGCCTTTACCTCCTCTACCAAAGGCAACACATGATTTTCTTCAGAAGTGTGGAACCAAGTTAAAGCCACACTGTGGGGAAGCCATCAAAGACAGCATATACCATAATGGAAAGCTCGTGGGTGAATGTTGCAAGCAACTTCTTGCCGAAGGACGGGGTTGCCACGACGAATTTTTGGAAGTAACTGCACCATTGCATGGCGATTTAAATAAAGCAGACATTTTCGCTAGGAGTGATCAAGTTTGGAAGGACTGTGCCTCTAGTGCCTAAAAAAATTAAATATCTTGTTGTGAAGCGAAAGTTGAGGAGAGAATTAATGGCAACTTTATGAATTGGAATAAATTTTGTAATATTAATTTAAAAGACGCCCTAAGCATTTTATTTTATGCAATGCCAAAAACCATTTATCAAGGAAAAGATTCGTGTAGGCATTTATAACTAGATGCAATTCATATGCTATATCACTCAAATCATTTGAATGTTTAACTTCTTCTTAGACTTCGTATCTCAAAACAACCACTGCCTTAAATCCAACATTTGATCTTTCGCAACAAGCGAGCTGAGCAGAGTGTAGTTAACGTCACTGTAAGGTCAACAAGGTCACCCATCGAACTAGGTCTGACCAGTTTTTAGCGACTTGGTTTTTTTTTCATTTATTGTTTTAATACATAATTTAGGTTTTAATACATAATAACTTATTTAATTTAATTTTTATTTGAAGTAAGAAATTTGAAGCCGCTTTTTAATAATTCCCAACGTTATTTTTTTTTCTCTTCATAGATTAAATTTTTGTGTTAAATTTTCAGTCACTATATTATCATGATCTTACGTATCGTAATTTTGTGTGTTAATGCGGTTTTATGTTGCTTTACATATCATGATATTTTTGTTTTCTATTTTATTTATTTCCAGTTATTGTTACGATTGGTGATGATGTATTGTAAAACTTAAGGTATTTGATGTACTAAAAAAACAATGATCCTTAGTTTTAATTTTTTGTTTTATTCTCATTTATATTTATCAATGTTGTAACACAAATTACAAATAAACATAAATTTACCATTGATATAACCTCATAAATTATAACAAAATTTATAATTTATTCAAAATATATTAACTAAAATTATATTGTTCGCATTTTTTTGCCATGACAAATATACATTCTTTTTGTGAATATGATTAAGTAAAAAATAATTCAACCTAACATTTAACACAAATATTTGACTAAATTTGTAGAAAAATATGCTTCATTCATTTAGAGTAATTTTTGGCAACAAAGCAATAGTTCGTGAATGGACCAAAGCCATTAAGTTCATTTGATGTTTTGTTCCATAAAACCTTATTAATGAACTAAATTAGATGCAATTCAGGTCATGATTCTACCAATAACACCAAACAAAAATTAAGCGGAATAAAGAATGAAATCGTATGACAATCAAATTTACAATTTTTACACACTCCTGAGCTATCCTTTTATCGCGTGAAGTTTCTGATAAGAGATTTAATTAACAAATAAATAAATAAAAATAGAAGCATTTGTTGGCGTCCAGTAGATGATATGGTTTAATTCATGTCCTTGCCTATTATATGCTATGTCAATTAAATGTGTTATTCGTTATTAAAGCTTGATCAAAATCTTAAAAAAATATAACGTTAACTGTGATTGAACGGAAATAAATGAGTTTAAAGAAAAAATCTTTGGCTTTCATGCAATACGTTTTAAAATCGCGAAGCTCCCATGTCCTCTCCTATAAATGAGTGCCATTTCAACTTCTCACTTCATTCGGAAAGCTCTCCTCTTAAAAATCTCTAGGGACAAAACATAAATAGAAAAAATGGCACGCACCGAGATTGAATCTTTAAAGATGGTTATTTGTCTACTTAGCGGATTGGTCATGCTCTCATCGGTCGTTGTCGCAGCTGAAGATGTTGTGCCTTTACCTCCTCTACCAAAGGCAACACATGATTTTCTTCAGCAGTGTGGAACCAAGCTAAAGCCGCACTGTGGGGAAGCTATCAAAGACAGCATATACCATAATGGAAAGCTCGTGGGTGAATGTTGCAAGCAACTTCTTGCCGAAGGACGGGGTTGCCACGATGAATTTTTGGAAGTAACTGCACCATTGCATGGCGATTTAAATAAAGCAGACATTTTCGCTAGGAGTGATCAAGTTTGGAAGGACTGTATCTCTAGTGCCTAAAAAAAATTAAATATCATGTTGTCAAAACAAAAATTTGAGGAGAGAATTAATGGCAACTTTCTGAATTGGAATAAATTTTGTTAATATTAATTTAAAAGCAGCCCTAAGCATTTTATTTTATCCAATCTTATGCAATGTCAAAAAGGATTTATCTGACAAAAGATTTATTCACGTCTACAAGGATGTAGTATCTCAAGTCATTTAATGTTTAGGCATTGATATCTAGATGTTATTCATATGCTATATCACTCAAATCATTTGAAGGTTTAATTTCTACTTGGATTTCAGATAAAAGAACAACAACTGCGTTGAATCTGATATTTGAGGTTGTGCAACACGTGGGCTATGTAATTTTAGGCTCCAAAAAGTTTGCCCATCAAACTAGGTTTGACAAGTTTTCAAAGACGTTTCATTTTTTGTTTACTACGTAATTTAATTTTCTAAATTTATCTATTTTGAAGCGTTAAGTATGTTGTTTTTTGACAATGCAGTTTTAATTTTACAAAAGAGTGACAAATTTAAGTTAATTTAATTTTTTTAATTTCTGTTGAATGTAAGAAATTTGAAGGATTTTGCTTAGCCCCTATTAAATAACTCTGGAGTGTGCAACATTAACAAATATATATTATATATTTGTTATATGATACCAACATGAATTTCTAGTTCATTTAAATGCTATTACTCTCAGCAAGTCAGTTCCTATGAACCATCTGGTTTGACAGACAAACAGGCTGTGCTCATAAATAGTACAAAGAGAAACTTGAATAATTCTGAAAAGCAATCAAATACAACACAACCGACTCTACACCTTAACAAAAGCAGTAGCATTCCGACACTACAGTACATAATCTGTCACCGCAAAAGAGCATCAGCCATCCAGTCCTATGGTTCACATTCCTAAATACACTGAAGGGTGCTTAAAAGAAGGGACTAGCCATTTGAGTGATCTGGTGATGCTGACGGAGGAACAACAGCAACTGAGAGCAACAACTCAATGCCTGTCTCGTCATCTCTGCAAGCTGAGAAGAGTGCATCTTCATAAGCTTCGCAGTAAACAAAAGTACAATTACAAATTGTCTCAAAGAGGCTAACCGCCAAGAATAAAAAGTGGGATATATAGAAGTTTACAGTGACTGTTGAGCACCAGCTTGTTGTATCAGCTGAGAATATATGTATTCATCAACTCTCTGCTTTGCCAATGCTACCTATCAAGCATTTTCAAATATTAAAAGGTAAAATGCAAACTAAATAGAATACATTTCAAAAGTCAGCACCGCCAAGATTTAAAAAAGGAAACTTGAAAACTAACAGCGAAATAGTCAGCACAATGATTCTTTAAATAACCTGCTTCAAATTCCAAAACACCAAATTCTAGAAAACTTCACTAACTTGAAACCAAATTTTTTTTAAAATTATGATCTTCTATTAATACTTCTAACTAGAATGGTTTCTCCGTAGGGAAATCAGATGATTGTAAGATGAAAAAGTTGAATATCTAGAAGAAGACATGACTTAAAAAAACAAAGTAAGTTTCCTCCAATCAACCCAATTTTTTCAGTATGGAACATTAACTAAAATTATATTATTCGCATTTTTTCGCCATGACAAATATACATTCTTTTTGTGAATATGATTAAGTAAAAAAAAATTCAACCTAACATTAACACAAATATTTGACTAAATTTGTAGAAAAATATGTTTTATTCATTTAGAGTAATTTTTGGCAACAAAGCAGAAGTTCGTGAATGGAGCAAAGCCATAAAGTTCATTTGATGTTTTGTTCCATAAAACATTTTTCATGAACTAAATTAGATGCAATTCAGGTGATGATTCTACCAATAACAAACAGACAAAAATTAAGTGGAATAAAGAAAATGAAATCGTATGACAATCATATTTACAATTTTTACACATTCCTTTGCTATCTTTTATCGTATGAAATTTCTTATAAGCGATTTAATTAACCAAAAAATAAAAAAAATAGAAGCATTCGTTAGCCATCAGTAGATGATATGGTTTAATTCATGTTCTTGCTATTATATGCTATGTCAATTAAATGTGTTATTCGTTATTAAAGCTTGCTCAAAATCTTAAAACAAAATAACGTTAACTGTGATTGAAGGGAAATAAATGAGTTTAAAGAAAACATCTTTGGCTAGCAAGCAATGCGTTATAAAATCACAAAGCTCCCATGTCCTCTCCTATAAATGAGTGCCATTTCAATTCTCACTTCATTCGGAAAGCTCTTCTCTTAAAAATCTCTAGGGACAAAACATAAATAGGAAAAATGGCACGCACCGAGATTGAATCTTTAAAGATGGTTATTTGTCTACTTAGCGGATTGGTCATGCTCTCATCGGTCGTTGTCGCAGCTGAAGATGTTGTGCCTTTACCTCCGCTACCAAAGGCAACACATGATTTTCTTCAGAATTGCGGAACCAAGTTAAAGCCACACTGTGGGGAAGCTATCAAAGACAGCATATACCATAATGGAAAGCTCGTGGGTGAATGTTGCAAGCAACTTCTTGCCGAAGGACGGGGTTGCCACGATGAATTTTTGGAAGTAACTGCACCATTGCATGGCGATTTAAATAAAGCAGACATTTTCGCTAGGAGTGATCAAGTTTGGAAGGACTGTATGTCTAGTGCCTAAAAAAAATTAAATATCTTGTTATGAAACAAAAATTTGAGGAGAGAATTAATGGCAACTTTATGACTTGGAATAAATTTTGTTAATATTAATTTAAAAGCAGCCCTAAGCATTTTATTTTATGCAATGCCAGAAAGCATTTATCTTGTAAAAGATTCTTGTAGGCATTTATAACTAGATGCAATTCATATGCTATATCACTCAAATCATTTGAATGTTTAATTTCCACTTAGATTTCAGATCTCAAAACAACCACTGACTTAAATACAATATTTGATCTTGCGCAACAAGCCAGCTGAGCAGAGTGTAGTTAACTTCACTGTAAGCTCATCAAGATCACCCATCGCACTAGGTCTGACAAGTTTTTAGCGACTTGGGTTTTGTTTCATTTTTTGTCTGAAAAGGTAATTTAACTTTCTAAATTTATCTATTTTTGAGCATTTAGAATGTTGATCTTTTAACTATACTTTTTAAATTTAAAACATAATAACTTATTTAATTTAATTTTTGTTAAATGTAAGAAATTTGAAAAATTTTACTTAGCCACTTTTAAATAGTCCCCTTTTTTTTTCTTTTCAGAGATTAAATTTTTATTTCTTAAATTTTCTATCACGATATTATAATTAATTTTTTTTATGTTTTAATGTAATTTTTATGTTGCCTTAATTATCGTGATTTTACTACTTTCTATTTTTATTTATTTTTAGGTATTATTATCGTTGTGATGGTGTATTGCAAAATTAAAGAAATTTGATGTACTAAAGAAGAATGATCCTTAATTTTTAATTTTTTGTTTTATTTTTATTTATATTTATCAATATTATAATACGAATTATAAATAAAAATAAAGTTCATAATAAATTTAAAATTTACACAATTTTCATTCAAGTGTATTAATTAAAATTATATTATTTCATGTTTTTTTTGCCATGACAAATGTACATTCTTCTTGTGAATATGATTAAGTATTCAACCTAACATTGAATGCAAATATTTGAATAAATTTATAGAAAAATATGTTTCATTCAGTTCGAATAATTTTTGGAAACACAGCAGTAGTTCGTCAATGGAGCAGAGCCATAAAGTTCATTTGATGTTTTGTGCCATAAAACCTCTTTAATGAACTAAATTAGATGCAATTCAGGTGATGTTTCAACAAGTAACAACCAAACAAAAATTAAGTGGAATAAAGATATCAAATCGTATGACAATCATATTTAGAATTTTTACACATTCCTTTGCTATCCTTTTATCGTATGAAATTGCTGATAAGGGATTTAATTATCCAAAAAATAAAAAAAATAGAATCATTTCTTGGCCATTAGTAGATTATATGGTTTAATTCATGTCCTTGCCCATTCTATGTTATGTCAATTAAATGTGTTATTCGTTATTAGAGCTTGATGAAAATGTTAAAATAATATAACGTTAACTGTGATTGAACGGAAATAAATGAGTTTAAAGAAAACATCTTTGGCTAGCAAGCAATGCGTTATAAAATCGCAAAGCTCCTATGTCCTCTCCTATAAATGAGTGCCATTTCAACTCTCACTTCATTCGGAAAGCTCTTCTCTTAAAAATCTCTAGGGACAAAACACAAATAGAAAAAATGGCACGCACCGAGATTGAATCTTTAAAGATGGTTATTTGTCTACTTAGCGGATTGGTCATGCTCTCATCGGTCGTTGTCGCAGCTGAAGATGTTGTGCCTTTACCTCCTCTACCAAAGGCAACACATGATTTTCTTCAGCAGTGTGGAACCAAGTTAAAGCCGCACTGTGGCGAAGCTATCAAAGACAGCATATACCATAATGGAAAGCTCGTGGGTGAATGTTGCAAGCAACTTCTTGCCGAAGGACGGGGTTGCCACGACGAATTTTTGGAAGTAACTGCACCATTGCATGGCGATTTAAATAAAGCAGACATTTTCGCTAGGAGTGATCAAGTTTGGAAGGACTGTACCTCTAGTGCCTAAAAAAAAATTAAATATCTTGTTGTGAAGCGAAAGTTGAGGAGAGAATTAATGCAACTTTATGAATTGGAATAAATTTTGCTAATATTAATTTAAAAGCAGGCCTCAGAATTTTATTTTATGCAATGCCAAAATGCATTTATTTAGTAAAAGATTCGTGTAGGCATTTATAACTAAATGCAATTCATATGCTCTATCACTCAAATAATTTGAATGTTTAATTTCTTCTAAGATTTCGTATTTCAAAACAACCACTGTCTTAAATCCAATATTTGATCTTACGCAACAAGCGAGCTGAGCAGAGTGTAGTTAACGTCACTGTAAGGTCAATAAGGGCACCCATCGAACAAGGTCTGACATGTTTTTAACGTCACTGTAAGGTCAACAAGGGCACCCATCGAACAAGGTCTGACATGTTTTTAACGTCACTGTAAGGTCAACAAGGGCACCCATCGAACAAGGTCTGACATGTTTTTAGCGACTTGGGTTTTGTTTCATTTTTTGTCTTAATAGGTAATTTAAGTTTCTAAATTTATCTATTTTGAGAATTTAGTATGTCGATTCTTTTAACTATATTTTTTTAAATTTAGGACATAAGACTTATTTAATTTAATTTTTGTTAAATATAAGAAATTTGAAAAATTTTACTTAGCCACTTTTAAATAATCCTCTTCTTTTTTTTTCTTTTCAAAGATTAAATTTTTATTTCTTAAATTTTCTATCATGATATTATACTTAATTTTTTTTTATGTTTTAATGTAGTTTTATGTTGCCTTAATTATCTTGATCTTACTACTTTCTACTTTTATTTATTTTACGTATTATTACCGTTCGTGATGATGTATTGCAAAATTGAAGAAATTTGATGTACTAAAAAAGAATGATCCTTAATTTTTAATTTTTTGTTTTATTCTTATTATATTTATCAATATTATAATACGTATTGTAAATAAACATAAAGTTCAGAATAAAATTAAAATTTACACAATTTTCATTCAAGTGTATTAATTAAAATTATATTATTCATGTTTTTTTGCCATGACAAATGTACATTCTTCTTGTCAATATGATTAAGTAAAAAAAAATTCAACCTAACATTAAATGCAAATATTTGAATAAATTTATAGAAAAATATGTTTCATTCAGTACGAATAATTTTTGGAAACAAAGCAGTAGTTCGTCAATGGAGCAGAGCCATAAAGTTTATTTGATGTTTTGTTCCATAAAACCTTTTTAATGAACTAAATTAGATGCAATTCAGGTGATGTTTCAAACCAGTAACAACCAGACAAAAATTAAGTGGAATAAAGAAAATGAAATCGTATGACAATCATATTTAGAATTTTTACACATTCCTTTGCTATCCTTTTATCGTATGAAATTTCTGATAAGGGATTTAATTAACCAAAAAATAAAAAATAGAAGCATTTGTTGGCCATCAGTAGATGATATGGTTTAATTCATGTCCTTGCCTATTATATGCTATGTCAATTAAATGTGTTATCGGTTTTTAAAGCTTGATGAAATCTTAAAATGAAATAACGTTAACTGTGATTTAACGGAAATAAATGAGTTTAAAGAAAACATCTTTGGCTTGCATGCAATACGTTTTAAAATCGCGAAGCTCCCATGTCCTCTCCTATATATGAGTGCCATTTCAACTTCTCACTTCATTAGGATAGCTCTCCTCTTAAAAATCTCTAGGGACAAAACATAAATAGAAAAAATGGCACGCACCGAGATTGAATCTTTAAAGATGGTTATTTGTCTACTTAGCGGATTGGTCATGCTCTCATCGGTCGTTGTCGCAGCTGAAGATGTTGTGCCTTTACCTCCTCTACCAAAGGCAACACATGATTTTCTTCAGAATTGCGGAACCAAGTTAAAGCCACACTGTGGGGAAGCTATCAAAGACAGCATATACCATAATGGAAAGCTCGTGGGTGAATGTTGCAAGCAACTTCTTGCCGAAGGACGGGGTTGCCACGATGAATTTTTGGAAGTAACTGCACCATTGCATGGCGATTTAAATAAAGCAGACATTTTCGCTAGGAGTGATCAAGTTTGGAAGGACTGTATGTCTAGTGCCTAAAAAAATTTAAATATCTTGTTATGAAACAAAAATTTGAGGAGAGAATTAATGGCAACTTTATGAATTGGAATAAATTTTGTTAATATTAATTTAAAAGCAGCCCTCAGCATTTTATTTTATGCAATGCCAAAAAGCATTTATCTTGTAAAAGATTCTTGTAGGCATTTATAACTAGATGCAATTCATATGCTATATCACTCAAATCATTTGAATGTTTAATTTCCACTTAGATTTCAGATCTCAAAACAACCACTGACTTAAATACAATATTTGATCTTGCGCAACAAGCCAGCTGAGCAGAGTGTAGTTAACTTCACTGTAAGCTCATCAAGATCACCCATCGCACTAGGTCTGACAAGTTTTTAGCGACTTGGGTTTTCTTTCATTTTTTGTCTTAATAGGTAATTTAAGTTTCTAAATTTATCTATTTGAGCATTTAGAATGTTGATCTTTTAACTATACTTTTTAAATTTAAAACATAATAACATATTTAATTTAAATTTTGTTAAATGTAAGAAATTTGAAAAATTTTACTTAGCCACTTTTAAATAATCCCCTTCCTTTTTTTTTCTTTTCAAAGATTAAATTTTTATTTCTTAAATTTTCTATCATGATATTATACTTAATTTTTTTTTAATGTTTTAATGTAGTTTTATATTACCTTAATTATTGTGATCTTACTACTTTCTACTTTTATTTATTTTTAGGTATTATTACCGTTCGTGATGATGTATTGCAAAATTGAAGAGATTTGATGTACTAAAAAAGAATGATCCTTAATTTTTAATTTTTTGTTTTATTCTTATTTATATTTATCAATATTATAATACGAATTGTAAATAAACATAAAGTTCAGAATAAAATTAAAATTTACACAATTTTCATTCAAGTGTATTAATTAAAATTATATTATTTCATGTTTTTTTGCCATGACAAATGTACATTCTTCTTGTGAATATGATTAAGTAAAAAAAAATTCAACCTAACATTGAATGCAAATATTTGAATAAATTTATAGAAAAATATGTTTCATTCAGTTCGAATAATTTTTGGAAACAAAGCAGTAGTTCGTCAATGGAGCAGAGCCATAAAGTTCATTTGATGTTTTGTGCCATAAAACCTCTTTAATGAACTAAATTAGATGCAATTCAGGTGATGTTTCAACCAGTAACAACCAAACAAAAATTAAGTGGAATAAAGATATGAAATCGTATGACAATCATATTTAGAATTTTTACACATTCCTTTGCTATCCTTTTATCGTATGAAATTGCTGATAAGGGATTTAATTATCCAAAAAATAAAAAAAATAGAAGCATTTGTAGGCCATTAGTAGATTATATGGTTTAATTCATGTCCTTGCCCATTCTATGTTATGTCAATTAAATGTGTTATTCGTTATTAAAGCTTGATGAAAATGTTAAAATAATATAACGTTAACTGTGATTGAACGGAAATAAATGAGTTTAAAGAAAACATCTTTGGCTAGCAAGCAATGCGTTATAAAATCGCAAAGCTCCTATGTCCTCTCCTATAAATGAGTGCCATTTCATCTCTCACTTCATTCGGAAAGCTCTTCTCTTAAAAATCTCTAGGGACAAAACATAAATAGAAAAAATGGCACGCACCGAGATTGAATCTTTAAAGATGGTTATTTGTCTACTTAGCGGATTGGTCATGCTCTCATCGGTCGTTGTCGCAGCTGAAGATGTTGTGCCTTTACCTCCTCTACCAAAGGCAACACATGATTTTCTTCAGCAGTGTGGAACCAAGTTAAAGCCGCACTGTGGCGAAGCTATCAAAGACAGCATATACCATAATGGAAAGCTCGTGGGTGAATGTTGCAAGCAACTTCTTGCCGAAGGACGGGGTTGCCACGACGAATTTTTGGAAGTAACTGCACCATTGCATGGCGATTTAAGTAAAGCAGACATTTTCGCTAGGAGTGATCAAGTTTGGAAGGACTGTACCTCTAGTGCCTAAAAAAGATTAAATATCTTGTTATGGCAACTTTATGAATTGGAATAAATTTTGTTAATATTAATTTAAAAGCAGCCCTAAGCATTTTATTTTATCCAATCTTATGCAATGTCAAAAAGGATTTATCTGACAAAAGATTTATTCACGTCTACAAGGATGTAGTATCTCAAGTCATTTAATGTTTAGGCATTGATATCTAGATGCTATTCATTTGCTATATCACTCAAACCATTTGAAGGTTTAATTTCTACTTGGTTTTCAGATAAAAGAACAACAACTGTGTTGAATCTGATATTTGAGGTTGTGCAACACGTGGGGTATGTAATTTTAGGCTCCAAAAAGTTTGCCCATCAAACTAGGTTTGACAAGTTTTCAAAGACGTTTCATTTTTTGTTTACTACGTAATTTAATTTTCTAAATTTATCTATTTTGAAGCGTTAAGTATGTTGTTTTTTGACAATGCAGTTTTAATTATACAAAAGAGTGACACATTTAAGTTAATTTAATTTTTTTAATTTCTGTTGAATGTAAGAAATTTGAAGGATTTTGCTTAGCCCCTATTAAATAATTCCCAACCTTATTTTCTTTTATTTTCAAAAGTAATGGTTTAATTTTTAGATTTTCTCACTCCTTTACAATTATTCATCAGCATTTTCTATCACAATATTATTCTTGATTTTTTCTATGTTCACATAGTTTTATGGTGACTAGAATATTTTGATATTTCTATTTTCTTTTTTTTATTTGTTGCCAGCATCTATGACGATTTGCAATGGTATGTGTTGCAAAACTTAAAGGTATTTGGTGTATGTAAAGAAGCATGATTCTTAGTTTCTAATCTTTTATTTTATTCTAATTTATATTTATCAATGTTACAACACAAGCTGCAAATAAACATATATTAACTTTTTATATAATATTCTAAATTATAACAAAATTGAAATTAACACAGTTTTTGTTCATATGTAAAATTAAAATTATTTTCTTTACATTTTTGTGCCAAGACGAACATACAATTTTTACGTGCATAGTATCACGTAAAAATATTCGACCAGACATTTAACACAAATATTTGAATAAGTTTATTGTAAAATAACTTTCATTCATTATGAGTATATCTTAGCAATAAAACCATAATTTTTTAATAGAACAAACTCGTAAAGCTTTATTAATGAGCTCCATTATATCCAATTCAAGTGATATTTTTAATAACAACAACCAAACAAAAATTAACTCGCTTAAAGAAAATGGAATCCTCTAATAATAGAATTTACATCTTTTACACGTTCATGTGCAATCCTTCTATTTTATGAAATTTTTGACAAGGAAAAGAATTACCCAGAAAAATATAAAATAGAAGCGTTTGTAAGCCTTCATGGGAGCATATGGATTAATTAATCTCTTTGCCATTTAAATGTTAATTAAATGTGTTGTTCGTTTTCACTTGCTGAAACCTTAAATTAAATAACATTAACTGCAATTGAATGAAAATAAATGAGCTTAAAGAAAATACTTTTGGTCAGCTGGCTATACGTTTTAAAATTATAAAACATCCATATCCCATCCTATAAAAGAGTCCCAGTTTAACTTTATACTTCATTCGAAAAACTATCACTTGTGAACAGACACATAAATAGAAAACATGGCACGCAGCGATATTCAATCCTTAAAGATAGCTCTTTGTCTACTTAGCGGATTGGTCTTGCTCTCATCTGTTGTTGCGGCAGTTGAAGATGTTGTGCCTTTACCTCCTCTACCAAAGGCAACACATGATTTTCTTCAGCAGTGTGGAACCAAGTTAAAGCCGCACTGTGGCGAAGCTATCAAAGACAGCATATACCATAATGGAAAGCTCGTGGGTGAATGTTGCAAGCAACTTCTTGCCGAAGGACGGGGTTGCCACGATGAATTTTTGGAAGTAACTGCACCATTGCATCGCGATTTAAAGAAAGCAGACATTTTCGCTAGGAGTGATCAAGTTTGGAAGGACTGTACCTCTAGTGCCTAAAAAAATTAAATATCTTGTTGTGAAACAAAAATTTGAGGAGAGAATTAATGGCAACTTTATGAATTGGAATAAATTTTGTTAATATTAATTTAAAAAGCAGCCCTAAGCATTTTATTTTATGCAATGCCAGAAAACATTTATCAAGTAAAAGATTCGTGTAGGCATTTATAACTAGATGCAATTCATATGCTATATCAGTCAAACCATTTGAATGTTTAATTTCCACTTAGATTTCGTATCTAAAAACAACCACGGACTTAAATACAATATTTGATCTTGCGGAACAAGCCAGCTGAGCAGAGTGTAGTTAACGTCACTGTAAGCTCATCAAGATCCCCCATCGCACTAGGTCTGACAAGTTTTTCGGGACTCGGGTTTTGTTCCATTTTTTGTCTTAATAAGTAATTTAGTTTCCAGATTTATCTATTTTTATGCATTTAGTATGTTGACATTTTAACTATACTTTTTTAAATTTAGGACATAATGACTTATTTAATTTAATTTTTTTCGAATGTAATAAATTTAAAAAATTTTACTAAACCGCTTTAAAATAATCCCCATTCTTTTTTTTTCTATGCAAAGTTATTTTTATTTCTTAAATTTTCTATCACGATATTATTCTTGATTGTTTTTCTTAGGTTTTAATGTAATTGTATATTGCCTTAATTATCATGATCTTTCTGTTTTCTACTTTTATTTATTTTTAGATATTATTACGATTCGTGGTGATATATTGTAAAATTGAAAGGATTTGATGTACTAAAAAGAATGATCCTTAATTTTTAATCTTTTATTTTATTCTAATTTATATTTATCAATGTTGTAATACCAATTACAAATAAACATAAATTTACTGTTGACATAATGTCATAAATTATATCAAAATTAAAATTTACACAAAATTTTCAATCTAGTGTATTAATTAAAATTATATTATTTTGCGTTTTCTTGCTATGACTAATGTACATTCTTATTGTGAATATGATTCAACCTAACATTTAATACAAATATTTGAATAAATTTATAGAAAAATATGTTTCATTCAGTTTGAATAATTTGCGGAAACAAAGCAGTAGTTCGTCGATGGAGCAGAGCCGTAAAGTTCATTTGATGTTTTGTTCCATAAAACCTTATTAATGAACTAAATTAGATGCAATTCAGGTGATCTTTCTACCAGTAACAACCAGACAAAAATTAAGTGGAATAAAGAAAATGAAATCTTATTACGATCATATTTACAATTTTTACACATTCCTTTGCTATCCTTTTATCGTATGAAATTTCCGATAAGGGATTTAATTAACCAAAAAATAAAAAAAATAGAAGCATTTGTAGGCCATTAGTAGTTTATATGGTTTAATTCATGTCCTTGCCTATTATATGCTATGTCAATTAAATGTGTTATTCGTTATTAAAGCATAACTTAAAATAATATAACGTTAACTGTGATTGAACGAAATTAAATGAGTTTAAAGAAAACATCTTTGGCTAGCAAGCAATGCGTTATAAAAGCGCAAAGCTCCCATGTCCTCTCCTATAAATGAGTACCATTTCAACTCTCACTTCATTCGGAAAGCTCTTCTCTTAAAAATCTCTAGGGACAAAACATAAATAGAAAAATGGCACGCACCGAGATTGAATCTTTAAAGATGGTTATTTGTCTACTTAGCGGATTGGTCATGCTCTCATCGGTCGTTGTCGCAGCTGAAGATGTTGTGCCTTTACCTCCTCTACCAAAGGCAACACATGATTTTCTTCAGCAGTGTGGAACCAAGTTAAAGCCGCACTGTGGCGAATCTATCAAAGACAGCATATACCATAATGGAAAGCTCGTGGGTGAATGTTGCAAGCAACTTCTTGCCGAAGGACGGGGTTGCCACGATGAATTTTTGGAAGTAACTGCACCATTGCATCGCGATTTAAATAAAGCAGACATTTTCGCTAGGAGTGATCAAGTTTGGAAGGACTGTACCTCTAGTGCCTAAAAAAATTAAATATCTTGTTGTGAAACAAAAATTTGAGGAGAGAATTAATGCAACTTTATGAATTGGAATAAATTTTGTTAATATTAATTTAAAAGCGACCCTAAGATTTTATTTTATGCAATGCCAGAAAAGCATTTATCAAGTAAAAGATTCGTGTAGGCATTTATAACTAGATGCAATTCATATGCTATATCAGTCAAACCATTTGAATGTTTAATTTCCACTTAGATTTCGTATCTAAAAACAACCACTGACTTAAATACAATATTTGATCTTGCGGAACAAGCCAGCTGAGCAGAGTGTAGTTAACGTCACTGTAAGCTCATCAAGATCACCCATCGCACTAGGTCTGACAAGTTTTTGGGACTTGGGTTTTGTTCCATTTTTTGTCTTAATAAGTAATTTAAGTTTTCCAGATTTATCTATTTTTATGCATTTAGTATGTTGATGTTTTAACTATACTTTTTTAAATTTAAGACATATGACTTATTTAATTTAATTTTTTTGAATGTAATAAAATTTAAAAAATTTTACTAAACCGTCTTTAAATAATCCTCATTCATATTTTTTTTTCTTCAAAGTTAAATTTTTATTTCTTAAATTTTCTATCAGATATTATTTTTATTTTTATTTTTTTATATTTTAATGTATTTGATATTGCCTTAAATATACTGTTATATAAGGTTATAAATTATAATAAAATTAAAATTTATACACAATTTTTATTCAATTTATATTTAATTAAAATTATATATTTCTTTACATTTTTTTGCCAAGACAAATGTACATTCTTCTAGTGAATATGATTAAGTAAAAAAGAAAATTCAACCTAACATTTAATACAAATATTTGATAAATTTATAGAAAAATATGTTTCATTCAGTTCGAATAATTTGTGGAAACAAAGCAGTAGTTCGTCAATGGAGCAGAGCCGTAAAGTTCGTTTGATGTTTTGTTCCATAAAACCTTTTTAATGAACTAAATTAGATGCAATTCAGGTGATGTTTCAAACAGTAACAACCAGACAAAAATTAAGTGGAATAAAGAAAATGAAATCGTATGACAATCATATTTACAATTTTTACACATTCCTGAGCTATCCTTTTATCGCATGAAGTTTCTGCTAAGGGATTTAATTAACCAAAAATAAAAAATAGAAGCATTTGTAGGCCATTAGTAGATTATATGGTTTAATTCATGTCCTTGCCCATTCTATGTTATGTCAATTAAATGTGTTATTCGTTATTAAAGCTTGATGAAAATCTTAAAATAATATAACGTTAACTGTGATTGAACGGAAATAAATGAGTTTAAAGAAAACATCTTTGGCTAGCAAGCAATGCGTTATAAAATCGCAAAGCACCCATGTCCTCTCCTATAAATGAGTACCATTTCAACTCTCACTTCATTCGGAAAGCTCTTCTCTTAAAAATCTCTAGGGACAAAACATAAATAGAAAAATGGCACGCACCGAGATTGAATCTTTAAAGATGGTTATTTGTCTACTTAGCGGATTGGTCATGCTCTCATCGGTCGTTGTCGCAGCTGAAGATGTTGTGCCTTTACCTCCTCTACCAAAGGCAACACATGATTTTCTTCAGCAGTGTGGAACCAAGTTAAAGCCGCACTGTGGCGAAGCTATCAAAGACAGCATATACCATAATGGAAAGCTCGTGGGTGAATGTTGCAAGCAACTTCTTGCCGAAGGACGGGGTTGCCACGATGAATTTTTGGAAGTAACTGCGCCGTTGCATCACGATTTAAATAAAGCAGACATTTTTGATAGGAGTGAGCAAGTTTGGAACGACTGTGTCTCTAGTGCCTCAAAAAATTAAATATCTTGTAAAACAAATACTTGAAGAGAGAATTTATAGCAAATATATGCATTTGAATAAATTTTGCTAATATTATTTTAAAAGCGACCCTAAGGGTTTTATTTTATCCAATTTTATGCAATGTGAAACAGGATTATTCACGTCTACTAGGATGTAGTATCTCAAGTCATTTAATGTTTAGGCATTGACATCTAGATGTTATTCATATGCTATATCACTCAAATCATTTGAAGTTTTAATTTCTACTTGGATTTCAGATAAAAGAACAACAACTGCGTTGAATCTGATATTTGAGGTTGTGCAAAACGTGGGCTGTGTAATTTTAGGCTCCAAAAAGTTTGCCCAATCAAACTATCTATTTTATCTATTTTGAATTTTCTATTTTAAATACGTCAAAATTAAATTACGTATTTAAAATTATTTTTGATTTTATGTTGACTCGAATATTTTGATCTTTTTATTTTCCTTTTTTATTTGTTGCCAGCTTCTATGACGATTTGCGATGATATGTTGCAAAACTTAAAGGTATTTGGTGTATGTAAAGAAGCATGATTCTTAGTTTCTAATCTTTTGTTTTATTCTAATTTATATTCATCAATATTACAATACAAGCTGCAAATAAATATATATTAACTTTTATATAATATCATAAATTATAACAAAATTAAAATTAACACAATTTTTGTTCATATGTAAAATTAAAATTATTTTCTTTACATTTTTGTGCCAAGACGAACATATAATTTTTACGTGAATAGTATTAAATAAAAATATTCAACCGGACATTTAATACAAATATTTGAATAAGTTTTATTATAAAATAACTTTTATTTATTATGAATACATCTTGGCAATAAAATTATAATTTTTTAATAGAACAAACTCGTAAAGTTCGTCTGATATTTTATTTCGTAAAACTTTATTAATAAGCTCCACTATAGCCAATTCAAGTGATATTTTTAATAATAACAACCAAACAAAAATTAACTCGCTTAAAGAAAACGGAATCAATCATCTAATAATAGAATTTATATCTTTTACACGTTCTTGTGCAATCTTTATATTTTATGAAATTTTTGACGAGGAAAAGAATTGCCCAGAAAAATATAAAATAGAAGCGTTTGTAAGCCTTCATGGGAGCATATGGATTAATTAATCTCTTTGCCATTTAAATGTTAATTAAATGTGCTGTTCGTTTTCCCTTGATGAAACCTTAAATTAAATAACATTAACTGCAATTGAATGAAAATAAATGAGCTTAAAGAAAATACTTTTGGTCAGCTGGCTATACGTTTTAAAATCATAAAACATCCATATCCCATCCTATAAAAGAGTCCCAGTTTAACTTTATACTTCATTCGAAAAACTATCACTTGTGAACAGACACATAAATAGAAAACATGGCACGCGTCGATATTCAATCCTTAAAGATAGCCCTTTGTCTACTTAGCGGATTGTTCTTGCTCTCATCTGTTGTTGTGGCAGTTGAAGATATTGTGCCTTTACCTCCGCTACCAAAGCCAACACACGATTTTCTTCAGCAGTGCGGAACCAAGTTAAAACCGCACTGTGGCGAAGCTATCAAAGACAGCATGTACCATAATGGAAAGCTTGTCGGTGAATGTTGCGAACAACTTCTAGCCGAAGGACGGGGTTGCCACGATGAATTTTTGGAAGTCACTGCACCATTCTATCCTGATTTAAATAAAACAGACATTTTTGCTAAGAGTAATCAAGTTTGGAAGGACTGTGAGACCAGTGCCTCAAAAAATTAAATAGCTTGTTGTATCCATGATGTAAGTAAAAAATTTGAGGAGAGAATAATATCAAATTTATACTTTACAATAAATTTTGTTCGGTATGATTTTTAAAAATTGAAGTAAAGATTTTATTTTATGCAATGCTACAAAAAATTTATGAAAGGACAACCATTGCCATAAACTGTATATTTAAAGTTGTGAAACACGTGTGTTGAACCAAGTTCAGTTAGTGTAATTTCAAGCTCGACCATCATACTAGGTCTGATAAGTTTTTAGAGAGCCGGGACATGTTTCTTTTTTGGTCTCAGTACGTAGGTTAATATATATATATATATATATATATATATATATATATATGCATGCACGTTCTGTAATAAAATATCACCAAAAATTTATGTATGTTTCGTCACAAACCGTGGTTTCATTGCCGTACGTTTAATGAAGAGCAGATATTCTTAGACAAATTTATTTGCATATTTGTGTTTGCAAGGATAAATAGATTACCAAAAGCGAGTTCCAACAATAACTTTATTCCGAGATGATTGCTAAAAATTAATGGTGAGTAGGCTGCGTGTACGCTGATAATTGAAGTTAACAGCAAAGCATAATACTTCGCAAAAGTTAATAGCCGTGGAGGGTGATATTGATATTAATCTGCGGCTTCTCTGGCTAAAAGGCGCAGATACAAGAATGGTTTTCAAAGACCATGTAATGTAAAGATGAAAGCAAAGCCTTCATCCCCAGACAGACACAGGGCAGACACATAATGAGAATCAAGTAAGAATATAGGATACCAGAAAATAATTATCCCCAGACAGAAGAACAGGACTACACTCCTATAATGCAATATAACCCATCACATTTGTACTAAGAAAGAAAAAATCATTCCATCAGCTGCAGTGGCTGACTTTGACCTACATCCAATGACTCAAAAACCTTCACAAATTGCCATGTGAAGTATGAGGTCAAGCACGAAAGCAACCAACTAGAGAAAAGTATTTAAAGATCAAGAAAAATTAAATTCATCTGAAAACTGAATCTTGGTAACTTCTAAGGAACTTAACAAATCATTCCAAATTCTGATTTCAAGCAATTACAATATCATCCAGAAAAATGGTTTCTCTTATCATGAGATCCATCCAAAGCTTCAGTTACTGTGTCCAAGGGTCATAAGATTTCAAGTTTTCCAATTTAAGTACACATAAAATCCAACAAGAAAATGACTATTCCTCGTAATGCTGACTAGAACTTTCCTCTCACATGTCAGCACAACTCATCCCACGACACAATATTCAGTAGACACATCAATTCCAGGACCACTAACAACAGTCTTGGCCACATCTCCATTTCTGAGCCAGATACCTTTGCTTTGAGAACTGCCTGAAGCTCTCTAGGCTCTATTGGTCAGGTCTCAAATTTTATACAACCATACATGAGTATGGACGTTGATGTAACTGAACAAGTTGCCAGTGGACAAACAAAAATCAAATAAGAACAACTTACGAGGAGACATTACGGTACAAATGGTCATAAGATTTTCATAGCTTTTTGTATGAAGAGGCATTTTCTTGACTGAGCTCTCCTTTAGCATTTAAAATCTTTGCATTTTCATGCTCCATTTGGTGAAGAGACTGCAATGGGTCTAAAAATCCATCAAAAAAAGCCCTTAGAAAGAAGTGAAAAGAAAAAATAAAGCATGAAAAGCAACTAGATCCTCAATCTGATAATATTGATTAGCAGAATCAGAAATTTTTTCACCATAAAAATCTGGATACCAGGGACCACTAAAAAGTAACTAATACACCAACTTCTAAACAAAGCTATATAGCTTAGAGTATGCTCGGACTGAAGAAGTTCTTGGACGGCATTATAATATGTATGACATGCCTTCTTGAAAATTTTCTTTTGATCTGCTGTGATATTAAGGCCCTTAAAAAACTGTAACAAAATACAAGCAGATATATTACAAACAAGAACACAGATGGTTCTAAACATAAAATCATATTATCCATAAAAATTAACATCAAAGCAAAGCAACTAGGGCAAGAATGAAATGACAACTACAAATACAAAATGCACATCTACTATGGATGTGAAAGTCATAAAAGAATCAGATATCTCAATGGGACACTATAAAAGGTATAGAAAAATAAAAAGTGTTATTATAGAAGCACGAATCATTTAGAAGCAAAAGAAGAAAATTTTTTGAACCTCTTCGCAAAGTTCTCGTCCAGGTCCAGACAGCAGAAGTCCAAAAAGGATTCTTCCTTGTCAAGCAAAACTAGCAGTAAGTGTCAAATTTGTCAGTGTGGTATCTCTGTCCTTTAAGTGTTCTATGCTAGTAAGATCCTTAATGATATTGGTGAAAACACTGTTATCTTCTATAATCCCAACAAAATAAAGTTCCAACAGGAGTTTCAGAGTGCTGCGCTTCTTCATCGCCTTCAAGTTCCCTGTCAGCATCCAATTCATCCCCAGATTTTCCAGGAAAGAAGACTTTCAACAGTCCTTCAATCAGGCTTGGAGAGAAGTCTTTGTACCGTTGATGAAGCAAAGAGCATATCTTTGAAAGTAGAGAAGTGTCAGCCAATATAACATGTACATATGTACAAACTCATAAATCTTTGGCAATAAAAACATATTGAGAGACAAGTATGCTCTTCTTTTTGATACCAAATGGAAACTTAATAAAAAGCATCACTTCATGGGTAAAACAACTCAATAATGCCTAGCATTGTCCACAAGTTTTGGTGCTTAAATCACACAAAACACACAAATCCTAAACCATTATAATAGTAATAAACATAAAACACAATAGTATTAACATCTTCATATAAATCAAATTGAAACCGGCAACATTGACTGCAGCCGACAACCATGCTTATCATGCCCTTTGGTTTTAAATTCACTTTCATGTCACAGATTAAAGAGAATAGAAAAAAATTATAAATTTCAACAAATAAGTAATTATTTACAGATAAAGATAGATCAAAGAATCTCTGCTTCACACTGAAAAATATTAAGGGTAATCACAAAATATTTTCATTCAAATATACAAAAGAATACCTGAGCTGCTGCATGTATGTCTGAACTTTTAAGCTTGGCATCACAAATGGCTGTCACAGCTTCACTGACAAATTTACTAAGATTGACACTTCTCAATTCATCCGTCAGCCCTTCTCTCTGTTCTTCATTTACCTGCTGTGTTGCACTTAATGCTGGAATCCAGTGTTCTGAGGAACCTGGAATCTGAAACAAACATAAACTTTATCAAAATAAATGATGCAATATTTCACAGAGGACCTGAAATACATGCTTCCAATCTAAAATTTTTCAACATTGTATTTGGCTGTCAAACATCTTTCCAACAACTTTAAACATCAAACAAATGGCCAACACAAAATCAAAAAAAGGCCATAACCCATAACCAAAACCCACTAAAATTGAAATGCTCTGACCTCCAAACTGATCAATCTAGACAAAATTATGGTGATTCTATGTTTACTCATTTGATAAGGATGCAAACCAGAAAATGATAACACGTAAATGGATTTGCTAGCAAAAATTTGGAGATATCTAGCTTCAGCTTCCCATTTGCTCCATACCAATAACTTTGACTGCACACTAATAACTGGAAACCAAATTTGAGTGAAGGTGGAACAACAAGCAACCAATCTAGTGTGCTTGATTGTAATTACATTCAAGATTCTTGGACTTTCTTGCATGCTGTAACTCTTATAATAAGTAGCTCCAAATTTCTAGCACTAACCTGTCTACTCTCATACTTCCTTTAGTTTAATGACCTAGAGCTTGAGTTATCAATCTTAGATGCTTCCTCTAAAGCATGTTCATTTTTCTCCTTCTGATTTTATAGGACAACTCCTCCAATCTCCTTTATCATTCAAGTTTATCTTGTACTCGATCAACTGAACTCAACATTGATAAATGAGAATATTTGGAACAGAACTCATGCTATGCATAAATCATGATTCAACCTACCATTTTATGCATATCTAAATGCCCCAAGAATCATCAAAATGCTCTGTCTAAACTATCCTAATGCCGCTACAACAAGGCCTAAAGAATACCTCCTTAATATCACAGCTTACTGAAAGTACTATCTGAAATATTACTTCATTGAGGTGTTATACATCATTTAGTATGAATACAAGGTTAGAGATTAAAAGTAAGACAAACCAGTGGCTTCAAATTTGTAACCATTTTTAACCAATGAACAACAATTATCACACAAAACGTCAAATTCTAGAAACCTTCACAGTTTTACTAACCAGGCCTTTCAGGATTCAAATTGCTTTGACGGAGAGCCATTTTCACCTCAACTGATTTCTTAATTTCCTCAAGGCGAGCAGCAGCTTTCTGCAACAGAAAGAAAGGAATTCCAAACCCAGTTATTCATATCTTTGCAAATAGATGCAACCAACAAGAGCAAGAGATAAAAAATAAATTTCCATAAAACTATTTAAATAAAATAATAAAAGCAGTTTAGGAAAATTTCAACCACAGCCCAACAGGGAGAAACCATTAATAACTCTATAAATTATACCGCAAAACCATAAAGAAAAGCATTGTTTAGGACATAGAATCATAGTTCCTATCTCTGATAAGGATGATGTACGCATACTAATATCCCAACACTACTGAAATTTCAAGAATGTCGATTGCCTAGTCATTCGCTTTTGACAAAATGGCTTTATAATATGTGTACATCTTCTTAGCCACAATTAAATCACACTAAATCAAAATGTGAATGTCAAGTTACAATTTCACAACCTTCGGTAATAGAAGCAGAAATCTCACCTCATCACCTTGCTTGTCATGATGTTCACCTCTGACGCGGTATTCATCCTCATGGTGATCCATCTTTTAAATTATATTCACAATCCTATACCACAATCATTAAAGGATAAATTACCAAAACATTAATATCCGAAAGATATCAACAGTAGGCAAAACAGAACGCAGTATTAGAATTTTTCTTCCTTCTAGACCCCAAACATAAAAATTACACCCATCGAACCAATATCACAATACGACCGACCAACTAGAAACCCACCGGCACGCTCACGCAAATAATACTAATTACACCATTCAACTGTAAATAATTGAAAGCCTAAGATCACAAAAATGCACAATCTGATTGGTAAAAGAAAGAAACAAAAACCCAGTTTATTCTGCAAGCACACACTCGCTAAAGACTACCAAAAAAAAAGAAACCAAAGCGCTCAAGAACATGTAATCTAGGAGCGGACACAGTTCGGTCGGGTCGTTGATTTGGCCCTCAACAAATTAATAAAATTCCAAAAATCGAAGTTAAGCTTCACTGGTCTGAGAAGTTTGGGTCGCCTCACAGAAGTAAGTTCTGAGCTTGAGGTCCGACGAGAATTGGACTGGTTAAGAACCGAAAGGAAGAGTTTTTCAAATTTCAAGCCTCTGATTTCGGCCTCGTAACTTATTTTTGGGCTTTACGGCATTCTGCTTGTCGTGAATAAAAACAGCCCAATCCTGAGCTTTCTGCTTCCCTAGGAGACTTGAATTGATAAGATATAATTCCATGTACCCCTCACACATGGCATGAAGACAACCAGCTAAAGTTTGGAAATGAGATCACATTAGTAACTTGGAGGATGAGATTTGGTGACCAAATTAGCAAGTTAGTCAAGATAGGAGAAAGACCATAATATAAAGTATCGCAATGAAGATGATGATGAACAAAGTGACGATCAATCTATATATCTTTACTGTGTTCGTGAAATAAATAATTGTGGACAATCTGAATGGCACTCTCGTTGTCACAATAAAGAGGAGTGTTATTGCTGCAAGGCACCCATGTTAGAAAGTGGCCATTAAAGCTAGATCAGCTCAAGCATCATACTCAACTTTGGTGGTTAAGTAAGTAACAATAATTTTTTTCTTAATCTTGTAGAAAATAAAAGATGATTCGAAGACAAAACAATAGCCTGTGGTAAAATGACAATCATTAGAATCACTAAATTAATCGTCATCAACATAGGTCTATAAATCTATTGATGTGGATGAAGAAAAATAAAGGCCATGAAGCAAGATTCCTTTGACATATTGAAGAATTCAAAGAACAACAATATAGTGAACAGAACGAGGAGAAATCATGAATCGACTAATGAGACATATAGCATAAATAATGTCAAGGCGAGTGATAATAAGATAAATAAGACCACTAACCAACTATCAATAAAGAGTGACATCTAGTAGAAGTTCATCATTAATAGCAAGAAGTCTGACATTGGTTTCAAGAGGACTAATAACAATCTTAATGTCTGTGAGACGCAAGAGGACTAGTAGCAATCTGGTTTTCTATTAGACCAATTCTGGAAAGAAGATCTAAAGTACCCAATTGAACTAAAGGAAACCTCAAGACTAAGAAAATAGCTCAATGTACCTAAATTATTCATCTGAAATTTCTAACTAAAAATTACTGAAGAGAATAAATGCCTTGCAATATCATCTCATGTAATCATCTTGTTATCAACAATAAAATAGAAAGTAAACTAATACCCAATGATGTCTTTTGAATAAATAGAATGAAATCATAATCACTAAAGGTGAAATCTTGCTAAAAGATAACTAAACTTAGAAAACCAAACTCGAGGTGTTTACTTGAGACCATAAAGTGCTCTTTGAAGTCAACAAACTTTGTTTGAGAATGCTCATAATATAGACTTCTTTTGCAAGATCACTATTCAAGAAGAGGTTTTTGACAGCTATTTGAAATAGCTACCAGTGACAAACTAATGCAACAAAAGGTAAAGAGCAAACAAAAGTGAAACGAGCAACAAGGAGCAAAAGAAATCCATTCGAGCAAACCAATTTTGCAACAAGTCAAACCTTGTGCTAAGATGCTAACCTAAGGAATTGGGAACAAAGAGGTGAGCTCCACATAATAGGATGTATTAGTTATGCTTTTACGCTAGCATGATTAGGCTGATGGATTTGGACTGCTCTTCACCTGCCACTTGGAATCCGCTTGTTTTCTTTCATTCTTTTAGGTTTTTTTTTCCCCCTTTAAACTGTTATTTGTAGAGTTGAATCTGTATCTGTGTAGTAAAAATATGATTAATTTCTTTTCTTTTCGCGCTCCTTCACCCATCACTGTGTTCCTCAGTTTCAAATGCACTATTCTTCAACAGGCTCCTTTTTGAAGTTATCTGGTGAAATTTTCATGCCTGAATTTGATTCCATTGTTGGCTCAAAATCTTCAAAATTGAGTACTCTTACGTCATCTTGTTCTTCAGCAATCTCTTTTATTCTGCTTCTTTAGAACTTCTATTTTAATCCCAATAAATTAACAAAGACCTTCCATGACATACTTCATTGATCCCATTTGTCATTTGTTTCTCTTCTATATCATGAAAGAGGAAGCCACTATCAAAGGGATCAATTAGGATCTCTAATTTGTTCTTCTTCTTTTACCCTCCTCTTGGTCAAGTATCAATGAGTTCACTATATATATATATATATATATATATATATATATTATTTTTTTACTAACGTTTGATATACTTAAATACCATGACTGCCTGAAACTAGAATAATTAATTAACACTTGAAATTTATTGAGAAATTTGCATCCAAATACCTAATTATTAAAAATATTTGTAGTGTTATTTAATATTATCAATAATTTTGTTTTGAGACATATCTGGAAAATCCCCTCACACCTCTATGTGCATTGTTGATGCCATCTCCTTAAAAGAAAACAAAAGCAAAATATCAAACATTAAATTTTTCTCTAAATCCATTGATTCATTTTTCATGTGCATAGCAATTGATTATCACTGAAAAATGAAGTTGTCATGGTACTCCATTATTTTTCTTCTTCAAGGATGATTCGTTTGTCTTTTGTGAACTTCAGATGATCAAAACTAATCCCATGATAAATTGGTTTGTGGAAAAAGAACAAATTCCTTAATTTTGGACGTTACGTTGAGTTCTATTCTCTGAGATCACTCACAGTTAACAAGAACATCACTTTGAACTGTTGTGATTGCAGCTCATATCCCCGTTTCTTTTTTTTCTTTCTAATTTTAGTAATTTGCTCTTTGTTTTTGTTTTTGTTTTATAACTTGGGTGTTCTTTGCTAGAGTGGGTTGAGATGAAGTCACATCCACATCCCGAAAGACTAGATCATCTTCGAGCTATTGCTGCTAGCCTTGCTACTGCTGGTATTTTATTTCATGCTAATTTCTACTTGAGGTCAGGGATCTAGTCATTGTTGACAATTATGGTCTACTGGCTGTACGTTTATTCTTTTAGCACTTCCCGTTAATCCTCAAATCTAGAGATTGACAAGAAAATGAGATTTTGACCTTTGCAGGTATATTTCCTGGAAGATGCTATTCGATTTCTGCAAGAGAAATTACGCCAGAAGAACTTAAGATGGTTGGTAGCCATTTTCTTAAATTGGGCATATGGGGATCATGTTATTGTCAGAATATCTTGTCATTATATTTGTATTAGATGTTCGTCCCCTGAAACTTTTAAGCAGAAATGTATGTCCAGGGGAAGTGAGTTTGACAGTTTGTGATATTCTGAATTGTTGAAAGTCTGAGGCTGTATGGGTACACGGAATAATTGCCAGTTTGTGTACATTGAGGCTGGGTGGTGCCAAGACAGTAACATGTGCTGCTTTGATGCTATTACTTAGGTGATAAATTTGTAATGAGATAAATTTGTAATGATTTTGCCTTTCCATTTTGGACTCTGTAGGTTCATTCAGCGGAACATATTGAAGCTGTAGACATTTCAGGCCAAATTTATGCTATGATTGTCAACTGGTCATCCTTTTTTTTATTCTTTTTAAAATTTGTCCCATCAGCTCTATCTCTTTATCAATATATACATACACAAACAGACACAGACAATATACACACACATACATGTGTGTGTGGCTGATGTGGTAGACTTGAATGGAATTGGAAGTAATGTCTAGATAAACACAGTGGGGTTAATTTTGAATTAGAACTTGCAGAAGTTGTTTAATAGATACTTAGTTTAGAGGCAATGATGTGCTGTTACTGAAAAAAAATAAAAAGTTGCAAATGACAAATTCATAGTGCTTGTGGAAATTGTACATAAGCTGTACATTTATCAAAGTGTAGAAAGCATGATTATATGGTTAGAGGCCCAAAAATGGAAAACCAAAGCTTGTGAATTAAAATAGCTTAGACCTCAGGTCAAGTGGTGAAATCTGATCCAATTTTGTCTGGTAAGATGAGGTAGTGGGAGAGACTTGGTAGAATGAGGAAGAGGTAACAATTTAGTTCTGGGTATGGGTCTGGAAAAGGATGATCAGGACCCTTATAGCCTTGATTTGAAGTCTATTGATCCAGGATTTAAGTTGATTAACTTGTTATTTCTAATTGTTAGTTTTTTTACTCCTGACACATATGCTAATGAGAATTCAGCATGTGCTGCAAGGCTTGCAGCAGGTTTGTGTGCTGATCTTGCTTCAGAAACTTTTTCTGGACATGCCAAAAATGGTTTTCCTCTGGTATGGATAATTTATTATTTGCACGTACATGGAACCTTTAATGCATTTGTTCCTTTCAATGTTTATTTATCTATAATGTACTTTGAATTTTCAGGTTCGGCCTCCTGGTCATCATGCTGGTGTAAGACAGGCAATGGGATTCTGTCTGCACAATAATGCAGCAATTGCTGGTTGATCAGCTCAGGCTGCAGGTGCAATGCAGGTTCTAATTGTTGATTGGGTAATTTTCTGCTATATACACTGTGATGCTAAGTTGCTTTTACCTGTCTCAAGGGTCACAAATTGACTGGATGGACCCTACAAAGTGTTGGATATGATTGTCATGTGTTTTGAATTTATGAAGTCATTTCTTTTATTTGATTTTGCAGGATGTTTATCATGGAAATGGCACCCAAGAAATATTTAAGCAGAACAAGTCAGTGTGTTCCAGAATATCTATGACCTTTTATTTACTAATTTATTTGAGTTGATGCATTATTCTTTTATTTTTTAGAGCATGTGGGATGGTGTTGTTTGTGTCACCTTTGGATGAGGAATAGTAAGTCAATTTCAACGAGACATGTTATAACCCGCTTAAA
>BNST01000136.1:0-49067 GCA_019650275.1 Xylocarpus granatum | reverse complement strand
AATTCGTAGCTTATGTCCTCCTCACAAATAATGGGCTGTATTTATAGTCCTAAGACAGCCTTATCCTAATTTAACTAGTACTTAGGTTCCTTATCCACTTAGGATATGTTTTCCTAAGTCAACAAGCTTTTCTAAGTCAAATAAAACATTATCAAGATAGACCTTATCCTTTGTGTCCTAATCCTACTAGGATTCTTGGTCTTTCTTGAATTCCTACTTAGACTAGAATTCCTACTTTATCTTGTTTTCTACAGCAGCTGGACTTCCTCTTGGCTTATCCTTCTAGGACTAGGACTCTCAATAAGTATCCTTCTGCCCTTAGAATTCTTCTTGTCGCAACTATCCTATTGCTACTGGAATTCATCATGCATGTCCTGCTGTTGATAGAACTCTTCTTGGTATAGATGTCCTGCTGCTGCTGGAATTCTCCTTGGCATGGATGTCCTGCTGCTGCTGGAATTCTCCTTGGCTTTCATTTCCGCCATTGATTAGGACTGAGTCAGAACCTGGCCGTGCTTCACTGCTTGCTGCGTGCATGCTGGTTGTGCGCACTGGCTGGTTGGTTGCTGCCTGGTGCCTTGCGCGCATTCTCTCACGCTCCCTTTGCCTCCTAAGGTCCTCAACAGCAGTGTGTGGGTCGAACTGCTGGTAGCAGCTGGAAAATCCCTGCGGGCTTGGCAGAGGTGTTGGATGCATTCTGCAGTGCTTGGGATGAACTTTTGGGAGCGACCAGATCATCCCCGTGGGCTCAGTAGAGGCGTCGCACATGTTTAGCAGTGCTGTGGACAAACTTCTGGGAACAACCAGAACATCCCTGCAGGTGCAGCAGTGGTGTTGGCCACATTCGGCAGTGTGTGGGATGAACTTCCGGGGATGACAGGAACATCCCTGCAGGTGTGACAGTGGCATGGGGCATGTTCGGCAGTGCACGGAACGAACTTCGAGGACCGACTGGAACATCCCCGTGGGTGTGGCAGAGAGTTGGGGTCCCGATTTTTTCCCCAACTTTTCTACACCTTAGGGGTCAGCACGCCTACTGGAATCCTTCCTAACTTGCTGTCCCGTTTGATTCTTGAGTTCTTTTCTTATTTTATATCCCCTAAGCTGTCCTTCGGGTTAACTAATATATATAAAGATATGTTGGATAGGCAAGACAACTCTTAAACCTATCACATCTTGCCTTGGTTGAAGAAGACAACTCTTAACTTCAACCTTAGCTCTTAAGCAAGGAAGACAACTCTTAACCTTAACTTAAGCCCAAGTTATCTCAAGACAACTCTTAAAAAGATAACCGAAATATAAACAAGAATAGAAGCAAGAATGCTTACCTTTGATTCTTGATTAATGAATGAGAAAATAACAAAATTCGTAGCTTATGAGCTCCTCACAAATAATGGGCTGTATTTATAGTCCTAAGACAGCCTTATCCTAATTTAACTAGTACTTAGGTTCCTTATCCACTTAGGATATGTTTTCCTAAGTCAACAAGCTTTTCTAAGTCAAATAAAACATTATCAAGATAGACCTTATCCTTTGTGTCCTAATCCTACTAGGATTCTTGGTCTTTCTTGAATTTCTACCTAGACTAGAATTCCTACCTTATCTTGTATTCTACAGCTACTGGACTTCCTCTTGGCTTACCCTTCTAGGACTAGGACTCTCAATGCAAATCCTTCTGCCCTTAGAATTCTACTTTGCTGTGAGTATCCCATTGCTACTGGAATTCATTATGCTTGTCCTACTGCTGATAGAACTCTTCTTGGCGCAGATGTTCTGCTGCTACTGGAATTCTCCTTGGCATGGATGTCCTGCTGCTGCTGGAACTCTGCTTGACATAAATGTCCTGTATTAATTAGGATTAAGTCAAATACTGGTCGGGCCTCACTGCTGGGCTGCACACTTGCTGCTGCCATGCTTGTTGTGCACATTTTCTGGCCCATGCTCTCCTTTGCTGCCCCATTTTCTGCCCATTGCCTTTCCTGCATATCCTTGAAGTTCATCCCATGCACTGCTGAAAGTGTTTGATGCTGCTGCCGCACCCATGGGGATGTTCTGGTTGCTTTTGAAAGTTCGTCCCGTGCACTGCTGAGCATGTACGATGCAGTTGCGGCACCTGTGGGGATGTTAGACTCACTCTCGGAAGTTTATCCAGCACACTGCCGAATGTGCCCGATGCCACTACTGCACCCGTAGGGATGTTCTGGTCGCTCACAGAAGTTCATCCTGTGCACTGCCAAACACGTCTGATGTCTGTGCCACGCCTGCGGGGATATTCTAGTTGCACCCAGAAGCTAGTCCCGTGCGCTGCCCAACGCGCCCAATGCCGATGCTGTGCCCATGGGAATGTTCCGGTTGCACCCTGAAGTTCATCCTGTGCACTGCCCAACGTGAACGAAACCTCTGCCACGCCCATGGGGATGCTCAGGTTCCTCCTGGAAGTTCATCCAGTGCACTGCCCAACACCCCCGAAGCCCCTACCGCGCCCGCGGGGATGCTCTGGTCACTCCCAGTAGTTGTCTCCCACACAGCCGAACGTGCCCTCGAGGTTTCTCCGGTCGCTCTCATAAGTTCATCCCGAGCACTGCCGAACTCATCTGATGACTCTGCTGGGCCTAAAGGGATGTTTCAGTTGCTCCAAGAATTTCGTATCGTGAATAGCTGAACATGCCTGATGCCTTTGCAAGGCCCGTGGGGATGTTCTGGTCACCCCGGGAAGTTAGTCCCATGCACTGCTGAACTGTTAGGGTCCCGAATTTTTTCCCCAACTTTTCTACACCTTAGGGGTTAGCATGCCTACTAATAACCTTCCCAACTTGCTGTCCCAGTTTGATTCTTGAGTTCTTTTCTTGGATTTTCATCCCCTAAGCTGTCCTTCAGGATTAACTAATGTATAAAGGATATGTTGGATAGGCAAGACAACTCTTAAACCTATCACAACTTGCCTTGGTTGAAGAAAGACAACTCTTGACTTCAACCTAAGCTCTTAAGCAAGGAAGACAACTCTTAACCTTGTCTTAAGCCCAAGTTATCTCAAGACAACTCTTAAAAGATAACTGAAATATAAACAAGAATGGAAGCAAGAATGCTAACCTTGATTCTTGATTAATGAATGAGAAATATACAAAATTCGGAGCATATCTCTCTGCTCACAAATAATGGGCTGTATTTATAGTATTAGACAGCCTTATCCTAATTCAACTAGTACTTAGGTTCCTTATCCACTTAGGATATGTTTTCCTAAGTCAACAAGGTTTTCTAAGTCAACTAAAACATTATCAAGATAGACCTTATCCCACTGTTTCCTAATCCTACTAGGATTCTTGGTCTTTCTTGAATTCCTACTTAGACTAGAATTCCTACTTTGACTAAGTCTTTCTGTCCTTATCTTATCTCCTCTCCTACAGCTGCTGACCTTCATCTTGCCGTTTCCTTCTAGGATTAGGACTTCCATATGGCTTGTCCTTCCATTCCAAGACTTCTCCTTGACGTGAACATCTTGCTGAAGTCAAACCTGCCATGACATCCTGCTGCTGCTGGAGTTCTTCATGCCGTCCATGTCCTTCTCCTGCTCGGATTGCTTCATGCATGTCCTGCCAATGCTGGTGTTCTTCTTGGCTTGGATTTCTGCAGTTAGTTAGGACTGAGTCAGAACCTGGCCGTGCTTCACTGCATGCCATGTGCATGCTTGTTGCGCGCACATTCTGGCCTGTTTCTGCCTCTCTTGCTGCTTGGTGCCTCGCGCGCATTTGTTCACGCTCTCTCTACCTCCTAAGGTCTTCAACACGAACGCGGCTGACAACGTTGCCAAGCTTGCGGGGATTTTCTGGTTCTGTCCTGTGCACTGCCGAACTGCGGTCGATGATGCTGCCAAGCTTGCTGGGATGTTTCCGGTCACTCCTGGAAGTTCATCCTGCACATTGAAGATAGTGCTTGATGCCTCTTCTGTGCCAGCGGGGATGTTCCAGTCGCTTCTGGAAGTTCATACAATGCACAGCCTAACATGCCAGAAGCCCCAGCCTCCACTGCCACGCCCACATGAATATTCCAGTTGCTCCCAAAGTTCATCCCGAACACTGCAGAATGCATCCAATGCCTCTGCCTAGTCTGCAGGGATATTCCATTCACCCCTGGAAGTTCGTCCCGTGCACTGCTGAATGCGTCTGATGCCTCTGTGGAGCGTGCGAGGAAAGTATGGTCAATCCAGGAAGTTCATCCCGTGCACTGCCGCACGAGCCCTGCACCACTGGAACACCCACGGGGATGTTCCGGTCGCTCCTGGAAGTTCGTCCCGCACACTGCCAAAAGTGCCCAATGACTGCTGTGCCTGTGGTGATGTTCCAGTCACTCCTAGAAGATCATCCCCTGCACAGCCCAAAGCAACCGACACCTCTGCCGCACCCGCGGGGATGTTATGGTCCCTCTAGTTAGTTCATCCTGTGCAATGCCAAACACACCCAACCATCTGCTGCACCTGCAGGGATGTTGCAGTTTCTCCCAAAAGTTTGTGCCGCACACCTCCAAATTGTTGGGGTCCCGATTTTTTCCCCAACTTTTCTACACCTTAGGGGTCAGCACGCCTTCTGAAATCCTTCCTAACTTACTGTCCCGTTTGATTCTTGAGTTCCTTTCTTATTTTATATCCCCTAAGCTGTCCTTCGGGTTAACTAATATATATAAAGATATGTTGGATAGGCAAGACAACTCTTAAACCTATCACAACTTGCCTTGGTTGAAGAAGACAACTCTTAACTTCAACCTTAGCTCTTAAGCAAGGAAGACAACTCTTAACCTTAACTTAAGCCCAAGTTATCTCAAGACAACTCTTAAAAGATAACCGAAATATAAACAAGAATAGAAGCAAGAATGCTTACCTTTGATTCTTGATTAATGAATGAGAAAATAACAAAATTCGTAGCTTATTAGCTCCTCACAAATAATGGGCTGTATTTATAGTCCTAAGACAGCCTTATCCTAATTTAACTAGTACTTAGGTTCCTTATCCACTTAGGATATGTTTTCCTAAGTCAACAAGCTTTTCTAAGTCAAATAAAACATTATCAAGATAGACCATATCCTTTGTGTCTTAATCCTACTAGGATTCTTGGTCTTTCTTGAATTCCTACCTAAACTAGAATTCCTACTTTATCTTGTTTTCTACAGCAGCTGGACTTCCTCTTGGCTTATCCTTCTAGGACTAGGACTTTGAATGCATATCCTTCTGCCCTTAGAATTCTTCTTGTCGCGCTTATCCTATTGCTACTGGAACTCATCATGAGTGTCCTACATTAATTAGCATTAAGTCAAATACTGGTTGGGCTTTACTGCTGGGCTGCATACTTTCTGTTGCTACTCTTGTTATGCACATTTTCTGGCCCATGCTCTCCTTTGTCGCCCCATTTTCTGCCCATTGCCTTTCCTTCATATTTGGGTTCTCAACACAAATGCATCTAACGCCTCTACTGCACCTGCAGGGATGTTCTGGTCCCTCTCGAAGTTTGCCCCACGCACTGCCAAATGTGTCTGATGCTACTGCCATGCCTGCAGGGATGTTCTGGTCACTCCTAGAAGTTCATCTTGTGCACCGCAAAACGAGTCCGTAGCCTCTGCCATGCCCGCAGGAATGTTCTGGTCGCTCCCGGAAGTTTGTCCCGACCACTCAGAACACGTCCGATGCCTTTGTCGTCCCGGTGGGGATGTTTCTGGTCACTCCTGGAAGTTCATCTAGAGCACTGCCAAATGCATCCAACGCCTCTGCCAAGCCCATGGGGATTTTCCAGTCATTCCCAAAAGTTAGTCCTGTGCACTGCCGAACACGCCCATGGGGATGTTCCAGTTGCTTCCAGAAGTTTGTCCTGAGCAAATTTCAAATGTGTTTGAAGCCTCTACAATGCCTGCGTGTATGTTCCGGTTGCTCCTGGAAATTTGTCCCGTGCACTGCCGAAGCCACCCGATGCCTCTGCATGCATGTGTGGATGTTCCAGTCGCTCCCAAAAGTTCATCCTGAGCACTGGCGAAGACACCCAACACCTCTGTTGTGCTGAGGGGATGTTCCGGTCACTCCCGGAAGTTCGTCCCACGCACTGCCCAACACCCCCCCAATGCCATTGTTGTGCCCGCATGGACTTTCTGGTCGCTTTGGAAGTTCATCCCGTGCACTACCCAATGCACACAGAGCCTCTGCTGTGCAAGTAGGGATTTTTCAGTTGTTCCCAGAGGTTCGTCCCACACATTACCAAACGTGCCTGATGCCTCTGCCACACCTGTAGGGATGTTCTGGTCACTCCCGAAAGCTCACCCCAGTACTACCAAACATGCTTGATGCCTCTTCTTGGCCCACTAGGATGTTCTGGTCGCTCCCCCCAGTTCGTCTCGTGCACTGCCCAACATGGCCGAAGCCTCTTCCGTGCAAGTGGGGATAATCCGGTCACTTGTGCAAGTTGGTACCATGCACTGCCAAACGTGTCTGACACCACTGCCGCATCTGCGGGGATGTTCAGGTCAGTCTCAAAAGTTCAATCTGTGCACTGCCGATGCTCCAGATGCTGCTGCTGACTGCAGGAATGTTCTGGTCGCTACCGGAAGTTCATCCCACGCAATGCTGAATGCGCCCGACCCGCTGCCATGCCTGTGGGGATGTTCCTATCGCTCCTGGAAGTTCGTATCATGCACTGCCAAATGCAAATGACACCGCTGGTGTGCCCACGGGGATGTTCCAGTCTATTTGGAAGTTCATCCCATTCACTACCGTACACGCCAGACGCCTCTGCCGTGCCTGCAGGGATGTCCTGGTTGCTCCCGCAAGTTCATCGCACGCACTGTCCAATGTGTCCAAAGCCTATGCCACACCCGTAGGGATGTTCTGGTCACTCCCGGAAGTTCATCCCGAGCACTGACGAACACATCCGATGCCCCTTCCGAGTCTGTGGGAATTTTCTGGTCGCTCCCTGACGTTCATACCGTTTACTGCCGAATGTGGTTGATACCTCTGCCGCACATGCAAGGATGTTCCAGTCCTTCTCGGAAGTTCATCCTGTGAACTGCTGAATGTGCCCAACGCCGCTAGCTCTTCTGCGGGGATGTTGGGGTCGCTTCGGGAAGTTTGTCTCGCACACTGTCGAATACGCCCGACACTCTACTGTTGGGGTCCCGATTTTTTCCCCAACTTTTCTACACCTTAGGGGTCAGCACGCCTACTGAAATCCTTCCTAACTTACTGTCCCGTTTGATTCTTGAGTTCTTGTCTTATTTTATATCCCCTAAGCTGTCCTTCGGGTTAACTAATATATATAAAGATATGTTGGATAGGCAAGACAACTCTTAAACCTATCACAACTTGCCTTGGTTGAAGAAGACAACTCTTAACTTCAACCTTAGCTCTTAAGCAAGGAAGACAACTCTTAACCTTGACTTAAGCCCAAGTTATCTCAAGACAACTCTTAAAAGATAACCGAAATATAAACAAGAATAGAAGCAAGAATGCTTACCTTTGATTCTTGATTAATGAATGAGAAAATAACAAAATTCGTAGCTTATGAGCTCCTCACAAATAATGGGCTGTATTTATAGTCCTAAGACAGCCTTATCCTAATTTAACTAGTACTTAGGTTCCTTATCCACTTAGGATATGTTTTCCTAAGTCAACAAGCTTTTCTAAGTCAAATAAAACATTATCAAGATAGACCATATCCTTTGTGTCCTAATCCTACTAGGATTCTTGGTCTTTCTTGAATTCCTACCTAGACTAGAATTCCTACTTTATCTTGTTTTCTACAGCAGCTGGACTTCCTCTTGGCTTATCCTTCTAGGACTAGGACTCTCAATGCAAATCCTTCTGCCCTTAGAATTCTACTTTGCCGTGAGTATCCCATTGCTACTGGAATTCATTATGCTTGTCCTACTGCTGATAGAACTCTTCTTGGCGCAGATGTTCTGCTGCTACTGGAATTCTCCTTGGCATGGATGTCCTGCTGCTGCTGGAACTCTGCTTGACATAAATGTCCTGTATTAATTAGAATTAAGTCAAATACTGGTCGGGCCTCACTGCTGGGCTGCACACTTGCTGCTGCCATGCCTGTTGTGCACATTTTCTGGCCCATGCTCTCCTTTGCTGCCCCATTTTCTGCCCATTGCCTTTCCTGCATACTTAGGTTCTCAACATCTACTGTGCCTGCGGGGATGCTCAGTCGCTCCTGAAAGTTTGTATTGGGCACTGTTGAACATCTCTGACACTGCTGCTGCACCCGCACACTGAGGAATGAACACGACACCTCTGCCGCACTTGCAGGGATGTTCTGGTGCTGTGCCTGCAGGGATATTCCGGTCACTCCTAGAAGCTTGACCCTAGCACTGCCCAATGTGCTTGAAGCCCTCTGCCGTGCCCGCAGCAATGTTGCAGTCACCCCCTGAAAGTTTGTCCCGTGCCCTGCAGAGCACGTCCAATGCCACTACTGCATGCAGGGTGTTGTGCAGGTTGCTACCAGAAGTTCATCATGCGCACTGCAAAATGCACCCGATGCCTCTGCCACGCCTATGGGGATGTTCCAGTTGCTCCCAGAAGTTCATCTCAAGCACTGATGAACTCGTCCGATGCCTCCGCTGAGCCCACGGGGATTTCTAGCACTCCCAGAAGTTCATCCCGCACACTGCCAAACGCGCCCGACACATTGACCATGACCATGGCGATGTTCTGCTCGCTGCCAGAAGTTGATCCCATGCATCGCCCAACACACCCAAAGCCTCTACCACAGCCCACGGGGATGTTTTGGTCACTCCTGAAAGTTCGTCCCACATACGGCTTAAGGCACCCAATGCCTCGGCTGGTCCCATGGGGATGTTCTGGTCACTCCCGGAAGTTCTTCCCGTGCACTGCCCACTGCGTCCAAAGCCACTACTGCACCTGCGGGGATGTTCCGGTTGCTCACAGAAGTTTATCCTACGCAATGCTGAACGTGCCCAACACCTCAGCCACACCAATGGGGAGGTTCTGGTCACTCCCGGAAGTTCATCCACTGCACTGTCCAATGCACCCGAAGCTTCTTCCATGCCTACGGCGATGTTCTGGTCACTGCTGGAAATTCGTCCCACGCACTGGCAAATGTCTCCGATGCTGCTGCCACACCAACTGCAATTTTCTAGTCGCTCACGGAAGCTCATTCTGTGCACTACCAAACACATCCAACATGTCTACCGTGCCTGCAGGGATGTTCTAGTACCTCCTAGAAGTTCATCCCGAGCACTATCAAAAGCATCCGAAGCCTCTGCCAAGGTTGCCAGGATTTTCTGGTCACTACCGGAAGTTCATCCCATAAATTTGCGAATGTCTCCGACACTGCTGGCATGCCTGCGGGAAAGTTCTGGTCCCTTGCAGAAGTTCATCCTGTGCCCTGCCGAATGCACCCGACATCTCTGCCGAACCAGTGGGGACGTTCTGGTAGTTCCCGGAAGTTCATCCCGTGCATTGACAAAAGCATCTGATGCCTCAGCCCAGATAGCATGGATTTTCCGGTTGCTACCGGAAGTTCATTCCACGCACTGCTGAATGCGCCCAAAGCCTCTGTCGCGCCTACAGGGATGTTCAGGTCGCTCCCAGAAGTTTGTCCTATGCACTGCCTAAAGCACAAGAAGCTTCTGCCGCACACAAGGGGATGTTCTGATTGCTCTTAGAAGTTCATCCCAAGCACTTCCCAATGCACCCAAATACTCTGCTGTGTCAGCAGGGATGTTCCGGTCTCTCCTGGAAGTTCATTCTGTGCTCTAGTGATTGTGCCTGACCTGTGGGGATGTTCCAGTCATTCCCAAAAGTTTGTCCCATGCACTACTGAACATGCCTGATAACTCGACCGTGCCCCCAGGAATGTTCCGGCCGCTCCCACAAGTTCGTCCCATACACTGCCCAACGTGCCCGGAGTCACTGCTGTGCTTGCAGGGATGATCCAGTTGCTTCTGCAAGTTTGTCCTGCACACTGCCCCAACGTGTCCAATGCCGATGCTGCACCCATGGGGATGTTCCGGTCGATCCCGTAAGTACGTACCACACACTGCCGATGCGCTCGACACCTCTACTGTACCCGCAGAAATGTTTGGGCCACTCCTGAAAGTTTGTCCTGAGCACTGGCAAACATGCCTGACGCCTCTGCTGTGCACATGTGGATGTTCCAGTCACTCATGAGAGTTCATGACATGCACTGCCCAACGCGGCCGACGCACGCATCGGGATTTTTGGTGCACTGACAAGCATGCCTGACGCCACTGTCATGCCCACAGTGATATTCCAATCACTCCCGAAAGGTCATCCCGTGCACTGCCAAACACGCCCTACACCACTGCTGTGCCCAGAGGGATGTGTCGGTAACTCCCAGAAGTTCGTCCCACGCATGACTGAACACATCTGATGCCTAGGCCACGCCCGTGGGGATGTTCCGGCACACTGCTGAGCATGCCTGATGCTGCTGCTTCGCCCACAGCAATGATCCGGTTGCTCCTGGAAGTTTGTCCCATGCACTGCTGAATGCTTGCAACGCTGCCGCTGTGCCCGGGGGATGTTTTGGTCGCTCCCAGAATGCACAGCCGAATGTGTCTGACTCCACTGCTGTACACAGCCAACGCCTCTGGCGAGGCCACGGGGATATTACGGTCGCCTTTGGAAGTTTGTCTTGTGCACTGCAAAACACGGCCAACACATCTTCCGTGCTCACAGTGATGTTCTAGTCACTCCTGGAAGTTCGTACTGTGCACTGCCAAATGTGCCCAATTTCTTTGTTGCGCCCGTGGGGATGTTCCGGTCGCTCCTAGAAGTTCGTCATGTGCCCAGTCCTATACACCCAAAGCCTGTGCTGTGCTCACATAAATGTTCCAGTCTCCAGAAGTTAGTCCTGAACACATACGATGCCTCTGCCATGCCTGCGGTGATGTTCCGGTCACTCCCAAAAGTTCATCCTGAGCACTACCAAATGTGTCTGGCACCTCTACGAAGCCCATGGGAATTTTTTGGTCGCTCCAAGAAGTTCATCCCACACACTGCCGAACGTGCATGAAGCCTCTGCTATGCCCACGAGGATGTTCCAGTTGCTCCCGGAAGTTCGTATCGGGCACTGCCCAACGCGCCCAAATCCTCAGACGCGCCCATGGGGATGTTCCAGTCACTCCCAAAACTTCATTCCATGCACTGCCCAATGTGTCCAATGCCAATGCCGCGCCCGTATGGGTGTTTCGGTTGATCCCAGAAGTTCATACTGCACACTACCGAATGCACCCGACACCTCTACTATGCCCGCTGGGATTGTTCTGGCCGCTCCCGTATGTTCATCCCGAGCACTGCTGAATGCGTTCAACGCCTCTGCTGCGCCACAGGGATGTTCTGGTCACTCACGGAAGTTCGTCATGTGCACTGTCGAATGCATCCAATGCATTGGCCATGCTTGCAGGGATGTTCCAGTTACTCCCAGAAGTTCATCATGAGCACTGCCCAAAGCCTCTGCCGTGCCCACAGTAATGTTCTGGTCACTCCCAGAAGTTTGCCCCGCAAGTTTGTCCCCTAGACTGCCAAAGGTGCCCAACACCTCTGCTGCGCCTGTGGGCTTTTTCCAGTTGCTCCTAGAAACTCGACCTGCGCACTGCCCAGCAAGCCCGAAGCCTCTGACATGCCCGAGGGGATGTTCCAGTCACTCTAGGAAGTTCATCCCGCATGCTCCTCCAGCACACTGCTGGACATGCCCAACACCTCAGCCACGCCAGCGGGGATTTTCCAGTTGCTCCTGAACACCTTGCCCGCATGGATGTTCCAGTTGCTAATGGAAAATTTGTCCTGCACATTGCTGAACGTGTTTGACGCCACTGCCACACCCATGGGCATTTTTTGGTTGCTTCCAGAAGTTCATCACGAGCACTGCAGAACACATCCAATGCTTCTGGCATGCCGGCGTGGATGTTTGATCACTACCGGTAGTTCATCCTGTGCACTGTCCTATTGTTGAGGACCTTAGGAGGCAAAGGGAGTGTGAGCGAATGCGCAAGGGCAAGGCAGCAAGAGAGGCAGCAACAGGCCAGAGTGTGTACGCAACAAGCCTGCACGCAACAAGCAGTGAAGCACGGCCAGGTTCTGACTCAGTCCTAATCAATTGCGGAAATCAAAGCCAAGAAGAAGACCAGCATTGGCAGGACACACAGGAAGCAATCCAAGCAGGAGAAGGAGAGTGACGGCATGAAGAACTCCAGCAGCAGAAGGATGTCTTGGCAGGTTTACTTCAGCAAGATGACCACGCCAAAGAGAAGTCTTGGAGAGGAAGGACGCCACAGCAGAAGTCTAATCCAAGAAGGAAATGGCAAAGAAGAAGTCAGCAGCTGTAGGAAAGAAGATAAGATAAGGATAGAAGGACTTAGTCAAAGTAGGAATTATAGTCTTAGTAGGAATTCAAGAAAGACCAAGAATCCTAGTAGGATTAGGAAACAATGGGATAAGGTCTATCTTGATAATGTTTTATTTGACTTAGAAAAGCTTGTTGACTTAGAAAAACATATCCTAAGTGGATAAGGAACCTAAGTACTAGTTAAATTAGGATAAGGCTGTCTTAGGGACTATAAATACAGCCCATTATTTGTGAGGAGGACATATGCTCCGAATTTTGTTATTTTCTCATTCAATAATCAAGAATCAAGGTTAGCATTCTTGCTTACTTTCTTGTTTATATTTTCGGTTATCTTTTAAGAGTTGTCTTGAGATAACTTGGGCTTAAGACAAGGTTAAGAGTTGTCTTCCTTGCTTAAGAGCTAAGGTTGAAGTTAAGAGTTGTCTTCTTCAACCAAGGCAAGTTGTGATAGGTTTAAGAGTTGTCTTGCCTATCCAACATATCTTTATATATATTAGTTAACCCGAAGGACAGCTTAGGGGATATAAAATAAGAAAAGAACTCAAGAATCAAACGGGACAGCTAGTTAGGAAGGATTCCAAAAGGAGTGCTGACCCCTAAGGTGTAGAAAAGTTGGGGAAAAAATCAGGGACCACTGCTGAATGCGTCTGACGCCACTGCCGTGCTCATGGGGATGTTCTAGTTGCTCCCTGAAGTTCATCCCACCCACTGCCCAATGCCCCCAAAGCCTCTGCCACACCCATGAGGATGCTGCAGTTGCTCCAGGAAGTTTGTCTTGTGCACTGCCAAACATGTTCGATGTTGCATTAGCGCGTGCAGGAATGTTTTATTTGCTCCCAGAAGTTCTTCCTGCAAACTGTCAATGTGCCCAATGCCTCTGCTGTAGTGACGGGATGTTCCAGTCGCTCCCAGAAGTGCGCCCCAAGCACTGCCGAGTAAGTCCAATGCCTCTGCCGAGCCCGTGGAGATTTTCCAATCACTCCCGGAAGTTCATCCCATGTACTACTGAATGCACCTGACACCTCTGCAGTGCCTGCAGGGATGTTCAGTTGCTCCTTGAAGTTTGTCCTGAGCAGTGCTCAATGCACTGGATGCCTCTACCGTACCCACAGGGTTGTTCTAATCGCTCCTGGAAATTTGTCCCGTGCACTGCCGAACTGTTAAGGACCTTAGGAGGCAAAGGAAGCGTGAGCGAATGCATGCGAGGCACCAAGCAGCAAGAGAGGCAGCAACGGGCCAGAATGTGCATGCAAGAAGCATGAACATGGCAAGCAGTGACGCACAACCAGGTTTTGACTCTGTCCTAACTGACTGCAGAAATCCAAGCCAAGAAGAACACCAGTATTGGCAGGACACACATAATGCAATCCAAGCAGGAGAAGGACACGGACAGCATGAAGAACTCCAGCAGCAGCAGGACGTCATGGCAGGTTTGACTTCAGCAAGTTGTACACGTCAAGGAGAAGTCTTGGAATGGAAGTCCTAATCCTAAAAGGAAATGGCCAGATGAAGGTCAGCAGTTGTAGAAGAGGAGATAAGATAAGGACAAAAAGATTTAGTCAAAGTAGAAATTCAAGGAAGACCAAGAATCCTACAGTGGGATAAGGTCTATCTTGATAATGTTTTAGTTGTGTTAGAAAACCTTGTTGACTTAGGAAAACATATCCTAAGTGGATAAGGAACCTAAGTACTAGTTGAATTAGGATAAGGCTGTCTAATACTATAAATACAGCCCATTATTTGTGAGCAAAAAGGATATGCTCCGAATTTTGTATGTTTTGCATTCATTAATCAAGAATCAAGGTTAGCATTCTTGCTTCCATTCTTGTTTATATTTCAGTTATCTTTTAAGAGTTGTCTTGAGATAACTTGGGCTTAAGTCAAGGTGAAGAGTTATCTTCCTTGCTTAAGAGCTTAGGTTGAAGTCAAGAGTTGTCTTCTTCAACCAAGGCAAGTTGTGATAGGTTTAAGAGTTATCTTGCCTATCCAACATATCTTTACATAGTTAATCCTAAAGGACAGCTTAGGGGACGAAAATCCAAGAAAAGAACTCAAGAAGCAAACAGGACAGCAAGTTAGGAAGGTTTTTAGTAGGTGTGTTGACCCCTAAGGTGTAGAAAAGTTGGGGAAAGAAATCAGGACCCCAACAAATTGGTGCTTTCATTGAGAAGTCAGCACAATCACCATCTAGTTGAGAGGTAGCACGATCACCCCAAGAAATTAGTGCTCTAGTTGAGAGATCAGCACAGACACCAGTCAATTGCAAGGCATCAAGGTTACCATGTCATCTAGGCAGCATTCACCCACACCACAGGAACAGACCAGGGAAGACTTCTCAGTCACCAACTGTGGAAGAATCCTTGCCTTGGAGAGGAACTAGAATGCGATCAATGACCAGGTAGGTGATATCAAACACCAACTATCATCTATCATTCATTCTCTTGAACAATTGAAAATAGATACACCCCTGAGTGGCCAGAAAAACAAGTCCAAACCGAGCAGGGCAGGAACAGCCACCTACCACAAACGTCTAGGAGGCTTCAATCAGAAATCACACTGCACCAAGTGCACGAGGACGAATCTGACCAAGAGCAACTTTCCTCTCAAGAAAGAGGGAAAAGGAGCATGAGTTTGGGAAGCAAGATGGGAGGCTTCACCAAACGAACACCCACCCCATGATCGCTATAATGATTATAACGACAATGAGGAAGTACTGGACAGAAGGCCCACACCATGGCAAACAAGAAGGGTGCAGAATCACCCTGAGGCAGAACCATGGTGCACCACAAGGAGGGAGGATTGGCACTATGATGGCACTACCACATTCCCTACCTTAAGGAAGATCCAACCGAATGGATCTCCAAGGCTGAATTTTACTTTGAGAAACAAGGTATTGAGAGAGGTGAAAGGGTTGATTTTACATCCTATCACCTATGAGGGAGAGCCAACCAATGGTGGCATTGGCTTAAGGATAGGAGATGTGAGACAAGTGAATGAGGGACTGCCCAACGTTTTCAAAGAAGAACACCTGGGGCAACACCCAAAGGAAGCATTGGGATTTTGCATAGTAAGTTATGGGCGCAATAGAAGGCCAGTATGGAGAGTACTCATATGGTGGAGTCATTCACCCAAGGATGAAGCAACATGGGAAGACTATGACGATATCCAGCAACGTTTCCTCAATTTCCACCTTGAGGACAAGGCGAGTCTCCAAGAAAGGGGGATTGTTGAGGACCTTAGGAGGCAAAGGGAGTGTGAAAGAATGCGCGCAAGGTGCCAGGCAGCAAGAGAGGCAGCAACCAACCAGCAAGTGTGCACAACCAGCATGCACGCAGCAAGCAGTGAAGCACGACCAGGTTCTGACTCAGTCTTAAGTGATTGCGGAAAGCCAAGTTGAGAAGAAGACCAGCATTGGTAGGAGACGCATGAAGCAATCCAAGTAGGAGAAGGAGAGGAAGGATGCCACAGTAGAAGTCTAATCCAAGAAGGATTAAGCAAGAGGAAGTGCAGCTGCTGTAAAATACAAGATAAGGTAGGAATTCTAGTCTAGGTAGAAATTCAAGAAAGACCAATAATCCTAATATAATTAAGAAATAATTGGATAAGGTCTATCTTCATAATGTTTTATTTGACTTAGAAAAGCTTGTTGACTTAGGAAAACATATCCTAAGTGGATAAGGAACCTAAGTACTAATTAAATTAGGATAAGGCTGTCGTCGAACTATAAATACAACCCATTATTTGTGAGGAGCTGATAAGCTACGAATTTTGTTATTTTCTCATTCATTAATCAAGAATCAAAGGTAAGCATTCTTGCTTCCATTCTTGTTTATATTTTGGTTATCTTTTAGTAGTTGTCTTGAGATAACTTGGGCTTAAGAAGTTAAGAGTTGTCTTCTTCAACCAAGGCAAGTTGTGATAGGTTTAAGAGTTGTCTTGCCTATCCAACATATCTTTATATATATCAGTTAACCTGAAGGACAGCTTAGGGATATAAAATAAGAAAAGAACTCAAGAATCAAACGGGACAGCAAGTTAGGAAGGATTCCAGAAGGCGTGCTGACCCCTAAGGTGTAGAAAAGTTGGGGAAAAAAATCGGGACCCCAACACGAATATGCCTGACGCCACTACTGCACCTGCTGGGATGTACCAGCTGCTCATGGAAGTTCATACCACACACTCTCGAATGCACCCGATGCCTCTGCCCTGCGTGCGGGGATATTCCAGTTGCTCCCAAAAATTTATCCCAAGCACTGCCCAACACATCAACCACTTCTGCTGCAGGGATTTCCTGGTCACTCCCTAAAGTTCATCCCACACACTGCCGAATGCGCTTGAAGGCTCTGCGGTGCCTATGGGGATGTTTTGGTTGCTCCTGGAAGTTAATCCCGAGCACTGAGAAACATGTCAAATGCCTTTGCCACGCCCAGTGGGATGTTTTGGTCACTTCCAGAAGTTTGTCTTGCACACTGCCTAATTGTTGGGGTCCTGATTTTTTTCCCAACTTTTCTACACCTTAGAGGTCAGCACGCCTACTGGAATCCTTCCTAACTTGCTGTCCCATTTGATTCTTGAGTTCTTTTCTTATTTTATATCCCCTAAGCTGTCCTTGGGTTAACTAATATATATAAAGATATGTTGGATAGGCAAGACAACTCTTAAACCTATCACAACTTGCCTTGGTTGAAGAAGACAACTCTTAACTTCAACCTTAGCTCTTAAGCAAGGAAGAAAACTCTTAACCTTAACTTAAGCCCAAGTTATCTCAAGACAACTCTTAAAAGATAACCGAAATATAAACAAGAATGGAAGCAAGAATGCTTACCTTTGATTCTTGATTAATGAATGAGAAAATAACAAAATTCGTAGCTTATGCTCCTCACAAATAATGGGTTGTATTTATAGTTCTACGACAGCCTTATCCTAATTTAACTAGTACTTAGTTCCTTATCCACTTAGGATATGTTTTCCTAAGTCAACAAGCTTTTCTAAGTCAAAAAAAACATTATGAAGATAGACCTTATCCAATTATTCCTTAATTATACTAGGATTATTGGTCTTTCTTGAATTTCTACCTAGACTAGAATTCCTATCTTATCTATATTTTACAGCAGCTGCACTTCCTCTTGCTTAGTCCTTCTTGGATTAGACTTGTGATGTGGCATCCTTCCTCTCCTTCTCCTACTTGGATTGCTTCATGCGTCTCCTGCCAATGCTGGTCTTCTTCTCAACTTGGCTTTCCGCAATCACTTAAGACTGAGTCAGAACCTGGCCGTGCTTCACTGCTTGCTGCGTGCATGCTGGTTGTGCACACTTGCTGGTTGGTTGCTGCCTGGCACCTTGCGCGCATTCTTTCACGCTCCCTTTGCCTCCTAAGGTCCTCAACAATTCCCCTTTCTTGGAGACTCACCTTGTCCTCAAGGTGGAAATTGAGGAAACGTTGCTGGATATTGTCATAGTCTTCCCATGTTGCTTCATCCTTGGGTGAATGACTCCACTATATGAGTACTCTCCATACTAGCCTTCTATTGCGCCCATAACTTACTATGCGAAATCCCAATGCTTCCTTTGGGTGTTGCCCCAGGTGTTCTTCTTTGAAAACGTTGGGCAGTCCCTCATTCACTTGTCTCACATCTCCTATCCTTTTTCTTAATAATGAAATGTGAAACACTTGATGCAGTTTGGAGTTTAATGATAGTCTTAGGTAATAACCTACTGCTCCAATTCGCTCTACCACCTCATATGGTCCAAAGTACTTCTTAGCCAGCTTTGCTGTAGTTGGCTTTCCAGCCTTGATTTTCCTCCTAGGGTGGATCTTAAGATAGACATAGTCACCTACCTCAAATTCCACTTCCTTCCTCTTTTTATCCGCTTGTTTCTTCATCCGGTCCCTTGCCTTCTCAAGCTCATGCTTGAGTTTCTTTAAGACCTCATCTCTTGATTGAAGTGCGACATCTACTTCATGTATGCTGCTGTTCCCCATGGTATAACTTGACATTCCCAGAGGGTAGTCTTCCATATACTGCTTGATATGGTGACATCTTGATTGCTGCATGATAGGTAGTATTATACCACAGTTCTGCCCATGGTATGCACTCCTCACAATTGTTTTGCTGATCATGGCAAAAACATCTTAAATACTGTTCTAGAGTTTGATTGGTTACCTCACTTTGTCCATCTGTTTGTGGATGAAGCAACCAAGTTGCTGCCGAGCTGTGTTAAGAGCTCCTTCTAGAATTTGCTCATAAAGACAATGTCTCTATCTGACAGCATTGTTCGTGGTATGCCATGAAGTCTTACCATGTTCTTGATGAACTCTTGGGCTACTTCTTTTGCCGTGTAGGGTTGCTTGAGTGGCACAAAGTGTGCACTCTTGCTGAGTCTGTCCACTAGGTTAATATCACTGTAACCCTTGCTGTTGGCATTCCTGTGATGAAGTCCATTGTCAAATCTTCCCAAACTTGTTCTGGTACTGGCAAAAGTTGTAATAACCCCTTTTGTCTTGCCGCCTTCTGGTTTGGTGTGCTGACACACATCACATTATTGGACTAGCTTTTTTGATCTCAGCTTTAAGTCCTTCCCACCAAAAGAATAACTTAATTCGTATGTAAGTACGAAACCATCCTGAATGTCCTCCTTCTCGTGAGTTGTGGAAGTGATTCAAGATCTTTCCTCTTAGTCCCGGGTATGTTTGGTACATATACCTGCTGCTTGTGCCAAATATATCTGTTTTTAGGGTGAATTTACTAACCATAGGGTCAAAATTCTTGACCTTCTCAGTGAGCTCTTGGCTTTGCGGGTCAATTTCTAGTGCCTCCTTGATTTCTGTCCATACATTCCACTCTGCTCCACTAATGGCAGTGAGACATGCGTCATTAGGCTCACATGCTGTCCATAGCACTTGACCTCCATTGCTTCTAGACAATGCGTCTGCCACTTTTATTTTCCTTGCCTGGTTTGTACATTATTTCATACTCATAACCCAGCAATTTGACAAGGAACTTTTGCTGCTCTGGGGTGGTAATTTTCTGCTCCATAAGGCTTCTCAAGGGTTGTTGATCTGTAATGATCAGGAATTTCCTCCCAAGAAGGTAAGGTCGCCATACCTTGATTGCATGGATGATGGCTAACATCTCTTTGGCATATACTGACCATTCCCTTTTCATGGGCCCTAAGACTCTACTAAGGTATGCACTAGGTCTTCTGGTTTGACTAAGGACAGCACCTATGCCATCTTGGCATGCGTCAGTGTGAAGCTCGAAGGTTTGGTTGAAGTTGAGCAGTGCTAACACTTGGGTCTCACACATAGCTTGCTTCAAAAACTTAAATGCGTCTTCACTCTTCTCTGTCCATAGGAATCCGTCCTTCTTTAGCAAATCCGTTAGTGGTTTTGCTATGGCATCGTATTTGCGAACAAATTGGCGATAGTAGCCTGTCAAGCCTAGAAATCCTCTAAGTTCTGTGACATTCTTTGGAGTTGGCCATGTTTGCATGGCTCCTATTTTACATTGGTCTACCTTCACTCCTTCTTCGGATATGATGTGACCGAGGTATTCAAGCTCCTCTTGCATGAATGTGCACTTGGATGGCTTGATAACAAAACGATTTCTTCTTAACACTTCTAGCACTTTTGCTAAGTGTTCTATGTGATCATTATGGTTCCTAGAATAGACCAAAATGGCATTGAAGAAAACTAAAACAAACCTGCACAAGTAAGTTTTGAAGATGTCATTCATGGCTGCTTGAAAGGTGGAGGGTGCGTTGCATAGTCCGAACAGCATGACTAGGTAATCGTAGTGTCCACTATGAGTCTGAAATGCTGTCTTCTGCATGTCCTCTTCTTTCATGCGTACTTGATGATATCTTGCCTTGAGATCCAGCTTGGTGAACAGCTTTGCTCCATGTAACTCATCCAGCATATCATCAATTGTTGGGATCGGAAAACGATCCTTGACAGTTGCTTGGTTGAGTGCCCAATAATTGGTGCAAAACCTCCAAGTTCCATCTTTCTTTCTAACAAGTAGAACAGGAGAAGAAAAGGGTGAGGTGCTAGGTCAGATAATACCTTGCTGTAGCATCTCTTCCACTTGTCTTTCGATCTTATTCTTTTGAAAGTGTGCATACCGGTAAGGTGCTACATTAATTGCTTTGGTTTCATCAGTTAATGGGATGGCATGGTCATAATGTCTTGAGGGTGGTAGTCCTTGTGGCTCTCCTAAGACATCTCTGAATTGCTCCAGATGATTCCTTACTCCTATTGGTATGTCTTCATGTGTATGTTCGGCTGTGTTTTCTTCTTTTGTGGCCAAGGGAATCGCAAAGCATTTTGCCCTCTTTCTGTGTAGTCATTCAAGGGTACTTACCTCACAATGATGCGCTGCATTAGTGGTGGATGCCTCCCACGTGCAGTTCCTTCCCTTCCATTGGAAGTGCATGGCCATGGATTCGTAGTCGAACATTATCTTGCCTATGGTCTTAAGCCAAGCGTTGCCTAAAACCACATCAAGACCTGTTAGAGCTAACACATGCAATTCCACCTCTATTTTGATTCCTTGAATCTGAATAGCTACTAGCTGGATTAATTGTGCGCACTTGAGCTTCTGTGCGCTTGCCACTCTTACCTCAAAGGGTGCAATTTTTTTGGGACGTAGCTAAAGTGTTTTGACCAATTTCAAGTTGATGAAATTATAAGTAGCTCCACTATCTATCAACACTAAAACATTTTTTCTGTTAATGGTTGCGAATAACCTCATGGCAGTAGGCTTGGTGGTTGCCCCTACTGCATGCAAATTGATTTCGCCTTCTTCCACATGATCTGGGGAGTTTTCTGACTCTGCTTCTCCTCCTGTCCATGTGGCTGTCTTGTTCTTCTTTGCTGTCTTCCTCGTGTTCTTCATCACTTACTACTTCAATGATGTTGAGCAGTCCTTTCTCGCACTTGTGGCCAACTTGCCACTTATCATTGCACCTAAAACATAGGCCTCTTTCGATCCTTTTGTTGATTTCTTCAGTGGATAGTTTGAGAGGGTCCTTTGTTTTTGGGGCCGCTGTCTTACTTGATGAGTGTGCTTTACTTAGTTTGTCCGAGGGTTTGATGACCTTGGTTGTGCTGCGGGTGATGCTTCTCCCATCGTTGATGAGTCTTGCCAATCGAATGCACTGAGTGAGAGAGTTTGGATCCCTCATCTTCACTTCTTGACTTAGCCAAGGCACAAGGCCATCTAGAAAAGTGCCAATTAGTGCACTATCTGGCCAATGTCCTACTAATTCTGCTAACCTTTTGAATTCTTCAAGGTAACTTTCTAGAGATCCTTCTTGCCTTATCTTGGCAAGCTGTCCCTCATAGTTTGTCATGCTGGATGGACCAAATCTGTTCACTAACTCTTGTGTGAACCTTGTCCAGCCTATCCTTCTCCCTTCTCGGCCATAGGTGGCCTTAAGCCAATGCCACCATTGGTTGGCTCTCCCACATAGGTGATAGGATGCAAACTCAACCCTTTCACCTCTTTCAATACCTTGTTTTTCAAAGTAAAATTCATCTTTGGATATCCATTTGATTGGATCTCCTTTCTCAAAGGTAGGGAACTCGATTTTTACCTTAGGCCGTGTGTAATGGTTTGGGCGGTCGTAGTGCCAATCTTCTCTCCTTGTGGTGCGCCATGGTTCTGCCTCAGGGTGATTTTTGTACCCTTCTTGGTTGCCATAATGCAGGCCTTCTGTCCAGCACCTCCTCATTGTTGCTATAATCATTGTAGTGATCATGGGGCAGGTGTTCGTTTGGTGAAGTCTCCCTCCTGCTTCCCAAACTTGTGCGCCTTTTCCCCCTTTCTTGAGAGGGAAGCTGCTCCTGGTCAGAATCTTCCTCATGCATTTGGTGCTGTGTGATTTCAGATTGAAGCCGCCTAGATGTTTCTGCCTGACTCAGTTCGGACTTGTTTTCCGGCCATTCGAGGTGTGTCTCTCTCCAATTCTTCAAGAGAATGTATGATAGATGACTGTTGGTGTTTGATATCACCTATCTGGTCATTGATCACATTCTGGTTCCTCTCTAAAGCAAGGATTCTTCCGCGGTTGGTGGCTGAGAAATCTTCCCAGTCTGTTCCTGTAGTGCAGGTGAATGCGCCGAGATGTCATGGTAACCTTGACATCTTTCAATTAACTGGTGTCTGTGCTGCTGTCACAACTAGAGCACCAATTTGTAGAGGTGTTTGTGCTTCCTCTCAACTGGTGGTTGTGCTGATCTCTCAACGAAAGCACCAATTTCTTGGGATCCCAATTTTTTTTCCCAACTTTTCTACACCTTAGGGGTCAGCATGCCTACTGGAATCCTTCCTAACTTGCTGTCCCATTTGATTCTTGAGTTCTTTTCTTACATTTGCATCCCCTAAGCTGTCCTTTGGGTTAACTAATATATATAAGGATATGTTGGATAGGCAAGACAACTCTTAAACCTATCACAACTTGCCTTGGTTGAAGAAGACAACTCTTAACTTCAACCTTAGCTCTTAAGCAAGGAAGACAACTCTTAACCTTAACTTAAGCCCAAGTTATCTCAAGACAACTCTTAAAAGATAACCGAAATATAAACAAGAATGGAAGCAAGAATGCTTACCTTTGATTTTGATTAATGAATGAGAAAATAACAAAATTCGTAGCTTATGAGCTCCTCACAAATAATGGGCTGTATTTATAGTCCTAAGACAGCCTTATCCTAATTTAACTAGTACTTAAGTTCCTTATCCACTTAGGATATGTTTTCCTAAGTCAACAAGCTTTTCTAAGTCAAATAAAACATTATGAAGATAGACCTTATCCAAATATTTCTTAATTCTACTAGGATTGTTGGTCTTTCTTGAATTTCTACCTAGACTAGAATTCCTACCTTATCTTGTATTTTACAGCAGCTGCAATTCCTCTTGCTTAATCCTTCTTGGATTAGACTTCTGCTGTGGCGTCCTTCCTCTCCTCCTACTCGGATTGCTTCATGCATCTCCTGCCAATGCTGGTCTTCTTCTCAACTTGGCTTTCCGCAATCACTTAGGACTGAGTTAGAACCTGGTCATGCTTCACTGCTTGCTGCGTGCATGCTGGTTGTGCGCACTTGCTGGTTGGTTGCTGCTCTCTTGCTGCCTGGTGCCTTGCGCGCATTCTTTCACTCTCCCTTTGCCTCCTAAGGTCCTCGACACCAATGGATCCGAAGCATCTACTGTGCCTGCGGGGATGCTTCGGTTGCTCCTGGAACTTTTGTCCCTCGCATTGCCGAGCATGCCCGACAGAGCAACCGTGCCCACAGGGATGTTCCGGTCACTCTTGGAAGTTCATCCCGTGCATGGCCAAATGTGCCTGACACCTCTGCCACGTTCACAGGGATGTTCCGGTTGCTCCTAGAAGTTCGTCCTGAGCACTGCCGAAAGCGTCCGAAGCCTCTGCTGACCCAGTGGGGATTTTACGGTCACTCCCAGAAGTTCATACCATGCACTGCCAAATGCACCCGAAGCCACTGCAGCGCCTGCGGGGATGTTCCAGTTGCTCCCGGAAGTTCGTCCCTTGAACTGCCGAATGTGTCCAATGCTGCCACCACGTCCCGTGGGGATCTTCTGGTCGCTCCCGAAAGTTTGTCCTGTGAACTGCCAAATGTGCTCGATGCCTCTAACATGCCTGCAGGGGATGTTCTGGTTGCTCCCGGAAGTTTGTCCCGCACACTGCCAAATGTGTCGAATGCCTCTGCTGCACACGTGGCAATGTTCTGGTTGCTCCTCGAAGTTTGTCCTGCACACTGTCCAAAGTGCCGGAAGCCTCTGCCAGTGCCCCAGGGGATGTTCTGGTTGATCCCAGAAGTTCATCCCATGCACTGCCCAAATGTGCCAAAACCTCTGCTGCGCCCGCGAGGATGGTCCGGTTGCTCCCAGAAGTTCATCCTGCTCACTGCTGGGCGTGTTCGACGACACTGCCGCCCCAGCAGGCATGCTGGGGTTGTTCCCGGAAGTTCACCCCGTACACTGCAAAATGCGTCCGACGCCTCTTCCACGCCTGCAGGGATGTTCTGGTCACTCTTGGAAGTTCGTCCTAAGCACTGCCAAATGCACCCGAAACTGCTGTCGCGCCTGTGGGGATTTTCTGGTCCTTCCTGGAAGTCCGCCCTGTGCACAATGCCACTGCTGTGCCAGCAGAGATGTTCTGGTTGCTCTCGAAAGTTCCTCCTGTGCACTGTCAAATGCACCTGACACTGCTTTGCCCGTGGGGATGTTCCGGTTGCTCCCAAAATTTCATCCCACGCACTGCCAAACACACCCAATGCCTCTGCCACACCCACGGTGATGTTCTAGTCACCCCAGAAATTTGTTCCGCGCTGCCCAACGTGCCTGAAATCTCTGCCGTGCTCGCGGGGATATTCTGGTCACTCCTAGAAGTTTGTCTTGTACACTGCCAAATGCACCTGATGTCTCTATTGCACCTGTGGGCATGTTCCGGTCACTCCTAGAAGTTCATTCCGTGCACTGGCCAACGAGCCGAAGCCTCTGCCATGCCCGCGAGGATGATCCAGTCGCACTCGGAAGTTCATCCCGCACATTGCTGAACACACCTGATGCCTCTCCCACACCTGCAGGGATGTTCCGGTCACTACTGGAAGTTCGTCCCAAGCACAGCTGAACACACTGAACATTGCTGTCGTGCCTGTAGGGATTTTTCGATCACTCCCAAAAGTTAATCCCATGCACTGCCGAACGTGCCTAATGCCTCTACTGCACCTGTGGGGATGTTCCGGTCGCTCCCAGAAGTTCAACCCACACACTGCTGAACGCTCACGACACTGCTGCCCTGCCAGCAAGGATTTTGTAGTCACTCCCAGAAGTTTGTCCCCACACTGCCGAATGTGCCTTGTGCCTCTGCTGCGCCCTCGGGGATGTTCAGGTCACTCCTGGAAGTTTGTCCCGCACACTACCCATTGCACCCGAAGCATCTTCCGTGGCCATGGGGACGTTCCATTTTCTCCTGGATGTTCATCCCACAAACTGTTGAACGTGCCTCATGCCTCTGCCGCTTCCTTGGGGTTGTTCTGGTCACTCCTGAAGTTCATCCCATGCACTGCCCAATGTACCCGAAGCCTCTACCACGCCCGGTGGAATATTCCAGTCGCTCCCTGAGGTTCGTCCCACACACTGCCCAATACAACCGAAGCCTCTGCCATGCCCAAGGGTATGTTCCGGTTGCTCCCGGATGTTTGTCCCGTGTACTGCCCAATGTGCCCGAAACCTCTGCTGCACCTGCGGGGATGTTCTGTTCGCTCGCTGAAGTTCATCCGGCACCAATGTCGTGCCTGCGGGGATGTTCTGGTCACTCCAAAAGCTTGTCCCATGCACTGCCCAATGCGCCCAAATCCTCAACCACACCCGTGGGGATGTTTCAGTTGCTCCGAAAGTTTGTCCCATGCACTGCTGAGTGTGTCCAATGCTGCTTCCGTTCCTGCAGAGATGCTCCAGTCGCTGTCGGAGATTCGTCCTGCACACTGCTGAACTCAACAATTGCCTTTGCCACGCCAGCGGAGATGATCCGGTTGCTCCTGGAATTTCATCTTGCACCATGCCAAATGCGCCCGAAGCCTCTGCCGTGCCCGCAGGGATATTCAGGTTGCTCCTGGAAGTTCCTCGCGTGCACTGCCCAATGCGCCCGAAGCCTCGGCTGTGCCTGCAGGGATGTTCCAGTTACTCCCGGAAGTTCATCCTGTGCTCTGCCCAGCACGCCCGAAGCCTCTGCTGTGCCCACGGGCATAATCCAGTCTCTCCCCAAAGTTTTTCATGCACACTGCCAAACATGCCCGATGCTGCTGCCACATCTGTGGGGATGTTCTGGTCGCTCCCGGAAGTTCATCCTGTGCACTGCCCAACACACCCGATGCCTCTGCTATGCCCACGGGCATAATTCAGTTGCTCCCCAAAGTTTGTCATGCACACTGTCAAATACGCACAATGCTGCTGCTACATCTGTGGGGATGTTCTGGAACTCCCGGAAGTTCGCCCTGTGCACCTGATGCCTCTGCCGTTCCTGCAGTGATGCTCCGGAAGCTCCTGGAAGTTTGTCTCACACACTGCCGAATGTGGCCAATGCCACTGCTGTGCCTACAGGGATGTTCCGGTAGCTTCCATAAGTTTGTCTTGTGCACTAATGAATGCACCCGATGCCTTTCCCATGCCCACAGGAATGTTTTGGTTGCTCCTGAAAGTTTCTCCCGTGTACTGCCGAACATGCCCCACACCTCTGCTGCGCCAGTCAATCCCTCTAGTTCATCCATCACGCTGCCCAAACCTCTGCTTCGCCTGCAGGGATGTTCCAGGTGCTCACGGAAGTTTGTCATGCGCACTGTAGAACATGCCTGACACCTCTGCAGTGCATGCGGGGATGTTCTGGTCGGTCCCAGAAGTTCATCCCGTGCACTACCAAACACACCCGTTGCATCTACCGCTCCCAAGGGGATTTTTAGGTTGCTCCTTTAAGTTCGCCCCTTGCGCTGCCGAATGTGTCTGATGTCGCTGCCGCACCAGTGGGGATATTCCAGTTACTCCTGGAAGTTTATCCCATGCATTGCCTAATGCACCTGAAGCCTCTGCTGCATGTGCAGGAATGTTCCGGTCGTTCACAAAAGTTTGTCCCATGCACTGCCGAAGGGGTCCAACATGCTGCTGCACCCGACGGGATGTTCTAGTCATGCCCTGAAGTTCATCCCATGCACTACCCAACGCACCTGAAGGCTCTTCCTCACCCGTGAGGAAGTTTCCAATCGCTCCTGGAACTTCATTTTGTGCACTGCCGAATGTGTTCGATGCTGCTGCCATGCTGGCAGAGATGTTCAGGTTGCTCCCAGAAGTTCATACCACACTCTGACGAATGTTCCCAATGCAGCTGCTGTGTATGTGAGGATGTTCCGGTCGCTCCCGGAAGTTCATCCCATGCATTTCCCGGCATGTTCAATGCCACTTCTGCGCCTGCAGGGATGTTCCAGCTTCTCCTGGAAGTTCGTCCTGCGCATTGCCCAGTGCGCCATGTGCCTACTGCCGCTACCACACCCATGAGGATGTTTTGGATGCTCTGGGAAGTTCATCCCATGCAATGCCCAACACTTTTGAAGCCTCTGCCATATCTGCAGGGATGTTCTGGTCACTCCCAGAAGTTCGTCCCACACACACACAAACTAACACAATGCTGCTGCCATGCCCACAGTGTTGCACCAGGAAGTTCATCCGGCACACTGCTGAATGCACCAGAAGCCACTGCTATGCCCACGGGGATGTTCCAGTCACCCCCAAAAATTCGTCCCCTGCAAAACCTAACGCGCGTGACGCCGCTTCCGCAACCACATGGAGGTTCTGGTCGCTCCCGGAAGTTCGTCCCACATGCTACCAAATGTGCAAGAAGCCGCTGCTGTGCACGTGGGGATGTTTCGGTCGGTCCTGGAAGTTTATCCCAACCACTGCTGAACACATCCAATGCCTCTGTCGAGCCCATGGGGATTTTCTAGTCGCTCCCGAAAGTTCATCCTGCAAACTGCCAAATGCACCTGATGCCACTGCTGTGCCCGTACAGGTGTTCCAGTTTCTCCTAGAAGTTCATCCTGCACACCGTCGAATGTGCCCGACGCATCTACCGGGCCCATCAAGATTTTTCAGTCGCTCCCAAAAGTTCATCCCGCACACTGCCGAACGGTTGGGGTCCTCATTTTTTTTCCCAATTTTTCTACACCTTAGGGGTCAGCATGCCTACTGGAATCCTTCCTAACTTGGTGTCCCATTTGATTCTTGAGTTCTTTTCTTATATTTACATCCCCTAAGTTGTCCTTCGGGTTAACTAATATATATAAGGATATGTTGGATAGGCAAGACAACTCTTAAACCTATCACAACTTGCCTTGGTTGAAGAAGACAACTCTTAACTTCAACCTAAGATCTTAAGCAAGGAAGACAACTCTTCACCTTGACTTAAGCCCGAAGTTATCTCAAGACAACTCTTAAAAGATAACCAAAAATATAAACAAGAAAGTAAGCAAGAATGCTAACCTTGATTCTTGATTACTCAATGAGAAAATAACAAAAATTCGGAGCATATGGCTCCTCACAAATAATGGGCTGTATTTGTAGTCCTAAGACAGCCTTATCCTAATTCAACTAGTACTTAGGGTCCTTATCCACTTGGGATATGTTTTCCTAAGTGAACAAGCTTTTCTAAGTCAACTAAAACATTATCAAGATAGACCTTATCCCATTGTTTTCTAGTCAACTAGGATTCTTGGTCTTTCTTGAATTCCTACTAATACTAGAATTCCTATTTTGACTAAGTCTTTCTGTCCTTATCTTATCTTCTCTCCTACAGCTGCTGACTTCTTCTTGCTGTTTCCTTCTTGGATTAGACTTCTACTGTGGCATCCTTCCTCTCCAAGACTTCTCTTTGGCGTGGTCCTCTTGCTGAAGTAAACCTGCCAAGACATCCTGCTGCTGCTAGAGTTCTTCACGTCGTCACTCTCCTTCTCCTACTGGAACTCTTCTTGACATGGACGTGTTGCTGCTGCTGGAGTTCTTGTTGATGCAATTGTCCTTCTTCTGCAGGAACTCTTGTTGGCAGCAATGTCCTTCATTGATTAGGATTAAGTGAAATACTGGCCAGGCTTCATTGCTGGGCTGCACACTTGCTGTTGCCATGCTTGTTGTGCACATTTGCTTGCCTGTTGCTGCCTGGTGCCTTGTGCCCATTCTCTCATGCTCCCTTTACCTCCTAAGGTCCTCATTTTCTGCCTGTTGCATTTCCTGCATACTTAGGTTCTCAACACGAACTCGTCTGATGCTGCTGCCACACACGCGGGGATGTTCCAGTCGCTCCCAAAAGTTCATCCCGCACACTTTCAAGCGCGCCAGATGCCACTGCAGCCCCAGTGTAAATGTTCCCGTCACTCAACGAAGTTCATCCTGTGCACTGTCGAATGAGCCCGACTCCTCTGCTGCGCCTGCAGGGATGTTCCGGTTGAACCTGGATGTTTGTCCCGTGCACTGTCCAACACGACCAAAGCCTCTGCCGTGCCCATGGTGATGTTCTGATTGCTCCCTGAAAGTTTTTCCTGCACAATTCTGAGTGCGCCGACACCACTGCAGCGCCAGTGGGGATGTTCCGGTTGCTCCTGGAAGTTCATCCTGCGCACTGCTGAACGCGCCCGCACATCTGCTGCGCCTGCAGGCAATGTTCCGGTCATTTTCGGAAGTTTGTTCCGTGCACTGGCAAACACACCCAGTGCCTCTACCGTGCCTGCAGGGATGTGCTGATTGACCTCAGAAGTTCATTCTACACACTGCCGAACACGCCCAGAGCCTCTGGCGTGCCAGCGGGGATGTTCTGGTCACTCCCGAGAGTTCGTCTTGAGCACTACCGAACGCGCCCAACACCTCTCCTAAGCCCGTGGTGATTTTCTTGTCGCTCCTGGAACTTTGTCCCACACACTTCCGAACATACCAAGCACAGCTGCCATGCCCACGGGGATGTTCTGGTCGCTCCCAGAAGTTCATCCCATGCACTGCCCAATGTGCTGCTAGCCTCTTCCGCACCAGGGGGGATGTTCTAGTAGCTCCCGAAAGTTTGTTACTTTGGCTGCCGGACCTTAGGAGGCAAATGAAGCATGAGCGAATGCATGCGAGGCGCCAAGCAGCAAGAGAGGCAGCAACAGGCTAGAATGTGCGCGCAACAAGCATGCACGCAGCAAGCAATGAAGCACGGCTAGGTTCTGACTCAGTCCTAATTAACTGGAGAAATCCAAACCAAGAAGAACAGCAGCATTGGCAGGACACTCATGAAGCAATCCGAGCAGAAGAAGGACATGGACAGCATGAAGAACTCCAGCAGCAGCAGGACGTCATGGCAGGTTTGACTTCAGCAAGATGTTCATGTCAAGGAGAAGTCTTGGAATGGAAGGACACGCCATAAGCATAGTCCTAATCCTAGAAGGAAATGGCAAGATGAAGGTCAGCAGCTGTAGGAGAGGAGATAAGATAAGGACGGAAAGACTTAGTCAAAGTAGGAATACTAGTCTAAGTAGGAATTCAAGAAAGACCAAGAATCCTAGTAGAATTGGGAAACAATGTGATAAGGTCTATCTTGATAATGTTTTAGTTGACTTGGAAAGCCTTGTTAACTTAGGAAAACATATCCTAAGTGGATAAGGAACCTAAGTATTAGTTGAATGTAGGATAAGGCTATCTAAATACTATAAATACAGCCCATTATGGAAGCAAGAATGCTAACCTTTGATTCTTGATTAATGAATGAGAAAGTCACAAAATTCGAGCATATGTCCTCCTCACAAATAATGGGCTGTATTTATAGTCCTAAGACAGCCTTATCGTAATTTAACTAGTACTTAGGTTCTTTATCCACTTAGGATATGTTTTCCTAAGTCAACAAGCTTTTCTAAGTCAACTAAAACATTATCAAGATAGACCTTATCCAAATGTTTCCTAATTCTACTAGGATTCTTGGTCTTTCTTGAATTTCTACCTAGACTAGAATTCCTACCTTATCTTGTATTCTACAGCTACTGGACTTCCTCTTGGCTTATCCTTCTAGGACTAGGACTCTCAATGCAAATCCTTCTGCCCTTAGAATTCTACTTTGCCGTGAGTATCCCATTGCTACTGGAATTCATCATGCTTGTCCTGCTGCTGATAGAACTCTTCTTGGCGTAGATGTCCTGCTGCTGCTGGAATTCTGCTTGGCATAGATGTCCTGCTGCTGCTGGAATTCTGCTTGGCGTAAATGTGCTGCATTAATTAGGATTAAGTCAAATACTGGTCGGGCCTCACTGCTGGGCTGCACACTTGCTGTTGCCATGCTTGTTGTGCACATTTTCTGGCCCATGCTGTCCTTTGTCGCCCCATTTTCTGCCCCTTGCCTTTCCTGCATACTTAGTTCTCAACATGAACACACCTAAAGCCTCTACCGCGCGCGCGGGGATGTTTGGGTTGCTCTCAGAAGTTCGTCCTGCCACTACCAAACAAACCTGACTCTTCTGCCGTGTCTGTGGGCATGATCCGGTCGCTCCTGGATGTTCGTCCCAGGCACTGCCAAACACATCTGCTGCCTCTGCCAAGCCCACGGGGATTTTTCTATTGCTTCCAGAAGTTGGTCCTGCACACTGCCAAATGCACTGATGACTCTGCCACGCCTGTGGGGATGTTCCAGTAGCTTCCAGAAGTTCATCATGAGCACTGTAGAATGTGTCCAATGCCTCTACCAAGCCCACGGGCATTTTATGGTTGCTTCCTGAAGTTCATCCCGAGCACTGCTAAATGCATCCTATGCCTCTACCGAGCCAGCAGATTTTATGGTTGCCCCTAGAGGTTTGCCCTGAGCACTGCCGAAAGCGTTAGATGCCTCTGTTAAGCCTGCAGGGATTTTATGGTCGCTACCAAAAGTGCACGAGTTGAACTTCCAGGCATGACTGCACGGGACGTTTGTGATGTTCCAGTCATGCCTGGAAGTTCATCCCATGCCAGGATGAACAAACATCCCAGGCGAAGCGTGTTGTACCTGAGGCCTCTGCCACACCTGCGGGGATGTTCTGACTGCTCCTGGAAGTTTATCCCTCGTATTGCCGAGTGTGTCCAATGCTACTGCTGCAGCTGCAGAGATTTTCTCGTTGCTCCTGGAAGTTCGTACCGCACACTAACCAATGTGCCTGGCACATCTGGTACGCCCACGGGATGTTTTGGTTCCTCCCAGAAGTTCATCCCGTGCACTGCCGAATGCAGCCAACGTTGTCAGGGATGTTCCAGTCACTGCTGGATATTCATACCACACACTGCCCAATGCATCTGAAGCCTCTGCCACACCCGTGGGGATGTTCTAGTCGCTCCTGGAAGTTTGTACCGTGCACTGCTGAATGCACCCGACACCACTCTCGCGCTTGCAGGAATGTTACAGTTGCTCCCGGAGGTTCATCCTGCAGACTACCCAACGCGCCCAAAGCATCTGCTGTGCCTGCGGGGATCTTCTGGTCTCTCCCGGAAGTTCATCCCATGCGCAGCTGAATAGTCCAATGCTGCTGCCGTGCCCAAGGCAATGTCGCGGTTGCTCCCAGAAGTTCATCCTGAGCACTGTCAAACACGTACGATGCCTCTGCCGGGCCTGCTTGGGATGTTTACTCCGTGCGCTGCTGAATGCCACTGCCGCCCCGCTGGGAGGTTCCGGTCACTCCCAAAAAGTTTGTCCCACACACTACAATGCACCCAAAACCTCTGCCACACCCATGAGGATGTTCTGGTTGCTCCTGGAAGTTCATCTTGCAGACTGCCAAGCACAACCGATGCCTCTACTGCACCCACAGGGATATTTCGGTTGCTCCCCGAAGATCATCCTGTGCACTGCCGAACTGTCAAGAACCTAAGTATGCAGGAAATGCAATGGGCAGAAAATGATGACCTTTGGAGGCCAAGGGAGTGTGAACGAATGCTTGCAAGGCGCCAAGCAACAAGAGAGGCAGAAACAGGCCAGAATGTGCGCGCAACAAGCCTGCACGCAGCATGCAGTGAAGCACGGCCAGGTTCTGACTCAGTCCTAATTGATTGAAGAAATCCAAGCCAAGAAGAAGACCAGCATTGGCAGGACAAGCATGAAGCAATCTGTGCAGGAGAAGGAGATTGACGGCATGAAGAACTTCAACAGCAGAAGGACGTCATGGCAGGGTTGACTTCAGCAAGATGACCATGCCAAAGAGAAGTCTTGGAGAGGAAGGACACGCCATATGGAAGTTCTAATCTTAGAAGGAAACAGTAAGAAGAAGTTCAGCAGCTGTAGGAGAGGAGATAAGATAAGGACAAAAAGAATTAGTCAAAGTAGGAATTCTAGTCTAGGTAGAAATTCAAGAAAGACCAAGAATCCTAGTAGGATTAGGAAACATTTGGATAAGGTCTATCTTGATAATGTTTTATTTGACTTAGAAAAGCTTGTTGACTTAGGAAAACATATCCTAAGTGGATAAGGAACCTAAGTACTAGTTAAATTAGGATAAGGCTGTCTTAGGACTATAAATACAGCCCATTATTTGTGAGGAGCTCATAAGCTACGAATTTTGTTATTTTCTCATTCATTAATCAAGAATCAAAGGTAAGCATTCTTGCTCACATTCTTGTTTATATTTCGGTTATCTTTTAAGAGTTGTCTTGAGATAACTTGGGCTTAAGTTAAGGTTAAGAGTTGTCTTCCTTGCTTAAGAGCTAAGGTTGAAGTTAAGAGTTGTCTTCTTCAACCAAGGCAAGTTGTGATAGGTTTAAGAGTTGTCTTGCCTATCCAACATATCTTTATATATATTAGTTAACCCGAAGGACAGCTTAGGGGATATAAAATAAGAAAAGAACTCAAGAATCAAACGGGACAGCAAGTTAGGAAGGATTCCAGTAGGCGTGCTGACCCCTAAGGTGTAGAAAAGTTGGGGAAAAAAATGGGACCCCAACAAATTGGTGCTTTCGTTGAGAGATCAGCACAACCACCAGTTGAGAGGAAGCACAATCACCCTACAAATTAGTGCTCTAGTTGAGACAGCAGCAGAAATACCATCCAGTTGAGAGGACAGCAAGGTCACCATGTCATCAAGGCAGCATTCACCCTCACTACAACAGCGAACTAAGGAGGACTTTGGAAGAATTCTGACCTTAGAGAGGAACCGACGCTTACTCAATGACCAGGTAAGTGATATCAAACATCAATTATCTTCTATCATCCATTCTCTTGAGCAATTGAAGAGAGACACACCACGAGTGGCTGGAAAACAAGTCAAAACTGAGAAAGCCAGGAGCAGTATACTGCCACAGCAACCTAGAAGGCTGCATTCGGAGGAAGATTTTCACCATGAGCAGCTTCCCTCTCAAGAAAGGGGGAGAGTGCACATGAGTCTAGGGTGCAGAAGGGAGGTGCCACCGAATTTGCACCAGCCCCATGACCCCTATGATGAATACAGCGACGATGAGGTCTTGGATCGAAGGCCAGCAGCGTGGCAGCCAAGGAGAATGCAGAGTTGTCATGAGGCAGAATGTTGGCGGACAAATAGGAGAGAGGAATGGCAACACTACGACAGCCCAAGCCACTACACTAGGCCTAAGGTAAAAATTGAATTCCCAACCTTTGAGAAAGGGGATCCAACCGAATGGATCTCCAAGGCTGAGTTCTATTTTGAGAAACAAGGTGTTGAGAGGGGTGAAAGGGTTGATTTTGCATCCTGTCACCTATGTGGGAGAGCCAACCAATGGTGGCATCAGCTTAAGGCTACCTATGGCCGAGAAGGTAGAAGGATTGGCTGGACAAGGTTCACACAAGAATTGATGGACAGATTTGGCTCCTCCAGCATCACCAATATTTGCTCCGAGTTTGATGGGAATCAAGTCTTTCCTTCATCAAATTCTAAGAGTGCTGCACCAGTTCAGAACTTAGAATTCTCGTCTCTGCCTCCTGAGATGCCAATCTGGAGAACAAGCGAAGACGTTTCATCACCAACAATTCCAGTTGATGACAGTAGAGGAAAAAGAATTGTGCACAGAAGATGCGTATGCACGTCCAAGTGAAGGCGACACTAAGGACACAAGTGCTCCAGGACAGGACTTGGTGTGTCCAAATGCCAAGATAAAGATGCAGATGTCTTGTGAAGAGTCAACAATGCATCTGCCAAATGTCCTGATTCATCTATTCAGGTTTATGCTACTTCTTCTACATCTTCTTTAGCACTACCAAGTGTGGAAGAACAACAAATTAAAGTGGATGCAGAATCATATGGATTTTCATATGGATTACAAGCACATGCTTCTACAAATTATCCACCAGAACAGGCACAATCTGCCTTGTTGGCTAAACCTGGAATAGAAGACAAAGTTCCTAATCATATTCCTGTCCAGATTGAAGGACTTGCTGATCTTTCATGGACAGATTCACAAGCTGCAAGAGATCAGACCTTTAGACCATTCATTGTTCAAACTGCAGCGGAAAATATGCATAGCATGCAGCAAGTTTTACAAGGCACAAATATTGATCAAACGCCATCATCTGCACCTGTTTTAGACCCTCAATTCCCTGGACAGAATGAGGATTATTTGGGTTGCAGCTTGAACACTGAAGATCCAGACATTCCATGCAACAGGTCAGGTGTTCTGGACAGCAACCCCATTAGCCAGCGACAAACAGCCCAAAGCCGCATGGACAGCAAGGAGGAAGCAGAGGCAGAACACTCCCCTGATCATGCGGAAGAAGGTGAAATCAACTTGCATGCAGTAGGGGCAACCACCAAGCCTACTGCAATGAGGTTGTTCACAACCATTAACGGAAAAATGTTTTGGTGTTGATAGATAGTGGAGCTACTCATAACTTCATCAACACAAAACTGGTCAAAACACTTCAGCTATGTCCGAAAAAGGATTGCACCCTTTGAGGTAAGAGTGGCAAGCGGACAGAAGCTCAAGTGTGCACAAGTTATCAAGGCAGTAGCAATGCAGATTCAAGGAGTCAAAATAGAGGCAGAACTGCATGTGTTAGCCCTGGCAGGTCTTGATGTGGTTTTAGGCAATGCTTGGCTTAAAACCATAGGCAAGATAATGTTCGACTATGAATCCATGGCCATGCACTTCCAATGGAAGGGAAGGGACTGCACATGGGAGGCATCCACCACCAATGCAGCGCATCATTGTGAGGTAAGTACCCTTGAACGATTATACAGAAAAAGGGCACAATGTTTTGCAATTCTATTGGCCACAAAAGAGGAAAACACAGCCGAACATCTACACACGAAGACATACCAAGAGGAGTAAGGGATCTTTTGGAGCAATTCGGAGATGTCTTAGGAGAGCCACAAGGACTACCACCCTCAAGACATTACGACCATGCCATCCCATTAATCGACGAAACCAAGGCGATTAATGTAGCACCTTACCGGTATGCACACTTCCAAAAGAATGAGATCGAAAGACAAGTGGAAGAGATGCTACAGCAAGGTATTATCTGACCTAGCACTCCCCTTTTTCTTCTCCCGTTCTACTTGTTAGAAAGAAAGACAGAACTTGGAGGTTTTGCACCGATTATCGGGCACTCAACCAAGCAACTATCAAGGATCGTTTTTCCAATCCCAACAATTGATGATATGCTGGACGAGTTACATGGAGCAAAGCTATTCACCAAGCTGGATCTCAAGGTCGGATATCATCAAGTATGCATGAAAGAAGAGGACGTGCAGAAGACAACATTTCGGACTCATAGTGGACACTACGAGTACCTAGTCATGCCCGTTTGGACTATGCAACGCACCCTCCACCTTTCAAGCGGCCATGAACGACATCTTCAAACCTTACTTGTGCAGGTTTGTTTTAGTTTTCTTCGATGACATTTTGGTCTATTCTAGGAACCATAATGATCACATAGAACACTTAGCAAAAGTGCTAGAAGTGTTAAGAAGAAATCGTTTTGTCATCAAGCCATCCAAGTGCACATTCATGCAAGAGGAGCTTGAATACCTCGGTCACATCATATCCAAAGAAGGAGTGAAGGTAGACCAATGTAAAATAGGAGCCGTTTGGACTATGCAACACACCCTCCACCTTTCAAGCTGCCATGAACGACATCTTCAAACCTTACTTGCGCAGGTTTGTCTTAGTTTTCTTTGATGACATTTTGGTCTATTCTAGGAACCATAATGATCACATAGAACACTTAGCAAAAGTGCTAGAAGTGTTAAGAAGAAATCGTTTTGTCATCAAGCCATCCAAGTGCACATTCATGCAAGAGGAGCTTGAATACCTCGGTCACATCATATCCAAAGAAGGAGTGAAGGTAGACCAATGTAAAAATAGGAGCCATGCAAACATGACCAACTCCAAAGAATGTCACAGAACTTAGAGGATTTCTAGGTTTGACAGGCTACTATCGCCGATTTGTTCGCAAATACGGTGCCATAGCAAAACCACTAACGGATTTGCTAAAGAAGGACAGATTCCTATGGACAGAGAAGAGTGAAGACGCATTTATGTTGTTGAAGCAAGCTATGTGTGAGACCCCAGTGTTAGCACTGCCCGACTTCAACCAAACCTTCGAGCTTCACACTGACGCATGCCAAGATGGCATAGGTGCTGTCCTCAGTCAAGCCGGAAGACCTATTGCATACATGAGCAGAGTCTTAGGGCCCATGAAAAAGGAATGGTCAGTATACGCCAAGGAGATGTTAGCCATCATCCATGCAGTCAAGGTATGGCGACCTTACCTTCTTGGGAGGAAATTCCTGATCATTACAGATCAACAACCCTTGAGAAGCCTCATGGAGCAGAAAATTACCACCCCAGAGCAGCAAAAGTTCCTTGTCAAGTTGCTGGGTTATGAGTATGAAATAATCTACAAACCAGGCAAGGAAAATAAAGTGGCAGACGCATTGTCCAGAAGCAATGGAGGTCAAGCATTGTGGACAGCATGTGAGCCTAATGACGCATGCCTCACTGCCATTAGCGGAGCAGAGTGGAATGTATGGACAGAAATCAAGGAGGCACTAGAAATTGACCCGCAAAGCCAAGAGCATGCCAAGAAGATCAAGAATTTTGACCCAAAGGTTAGTAAATTACCCCTAAGAATGGATATATTTGGCACAACAGCAGCTGTATGTACCAAACATACCGACACTAAGGGGGAAGATCTTAAATCACTTCCACAACTCACGGGAAGGAGGACATTTAGGATGGTTCCGTACTTCCATGCGGATCAAGCTATTCTTTTGGTCAGAAGGATTCAAGGCAGAAGTCAAAAAGAAAGAAAGCAATTGTGACATTTGCCCATGGATAAAACCAGAAGATGGCAAGACCAAGGGATTGCTACAATCTTTGCCATTACCCGTACAAGTTTGGGAAGACTATAATGACATCCAGCAGCAGTTTTCCAACTTTCACCTTGAGGACAAGGTGAGTCTTCAAGAAAGGGGGATTGTTGAGAACCTAAGTATGCAGGAAAGGTAATGGGGCAGAAAATGGGGTGACAAATGACAGCATGGGCCAGAAAATGTGCACAACAAGCATGGCAACAGCAAAGTGTGCAGCCCAGCAGTGAGGCCCGACCAGTATTTGACTTAATACTAATTAATGCAGGACATTTATGCCAAGCAGAGTTCTATCAGCAGCAGGACAAGCATGACGAATTCCAGTAGCAATGGGATACTCATGGCAAAGTAGAATTCTAAGGGCAGAAGGATTTACATTGAGAGTCCTAGTCCTAGAAGGATAAGCCAAGAGGAAGTCCAGCTAGCTGTAGAATACAAGATAAGGTAGGAATTCTAGTCTAGGTAGGAATTCAAGAAAGACCAAGAATCCTAGTAGGATTAGGACACAAAGGATAAGGTCTATCTTGATAATGTTTTATTTGACTTAGAAAAGCTTGTTGACTTAGGAAAACATATCCTAAGTGGATAAGGAACCTAAGTACTAGTTAAATTAGGATAAGGCTGTCTTAGGACTATAAATACAGCCCATTATTTGTGAGGAGGACATAAGCTACAAATTTTGTTATTTTCTCATTCATTAATCAAGAATCAAAGGGTAAGCATTCTTGCTTCCATTCTTGTTTATATTTCGGTTATCTTTTAAGAGTTGTCTTGAGATAACTTGGGCTTAAGTTAAGGTTAAGAGTTGTCTTCCTTGCTTAAGAGCTAAGGTTGAAGTTAAGAGTTGTCTTCTTCAACCAAGGCAAGTTGTGATAGGTTTAAGAGTTGTCTTGCCTATCCAACATATCTTTATATATATTAGTTAACCCGAAGGACAGCTTAGGGGATATAAAATAAGAAAAGAACTCAAGAATCAAATGGGACAGCAAGTTAGGAAGGATTCCAGTAGGCGTGCTGACCCCTAAGGTGTAGAAAAGTTGGGGGAAAAAAATCGAGACCCCAACATGAATGTGCCTGACGCATCTACTGGGCCCATTGAGATTTTTCAGTCGCTCCCTGAAAGTTCATTCTGGTTCCTCTCTAAAGCAAGGATTCTTCCGCGGTTGGTGACTGAGAAATCTTCCCAGTCTGTTCCTGTAGTGCGGGTGAATGCTGCCGAGATGTCATGGTAACCTTGACACCTTTCAATTAACTGGTGTCTGTGCTGCTGTCACAACTAGAGCACCAATTTGTAGAGGTGTTTGTGCTTCCTCTTAACTGGTGGTTGTGCTGATCTCTCAACGAAAGCACCCATTTCTTGGGGTCCCAATTTTTTTTCCCAACTTTTCTACACCTTAGGGGTCAGCATGCCTACTGAAATCCTTCCTAACTTGCTGTCCCATTTGATTCTTGAGTTCTTTTCTTATATTTACATCCCCTAAGTTGTCCTTTCGGTTAACTAATATATATAAGGATATGTTGGATAGGCAAGACAACTCTTAAACCTATCACAACTTGCCTTGGTTGAAGAAGACAACTCTTAACTTCAACCTAAGATCTTAAGCAAGGAAGACAACTCTTCACCTTGATCTTAAGCCCAAGTTATCTCAAGACAACTCTTAAAAGATAACCAAAAATATAAACAAGAAAGTAAGCAAGAATGCTAACCTTGATTCTTGATTACTCAATGAGAAAATAACAAAATTCGGAGCATATGGCCTCCTCACAAATAATGGGCTGTATTTATAGTCCTAAGACAGCCTTATCCTAATTCAACTAGTACTTAGGTTCCTTATCCACTTGGGATATGTTTTCCTAAGTCAACAAGCTTTTCTAAGTCAACTAAAACATTATCAAGATAGACCTTATCCCGTTGTTTCCTAAGTCAACTAGGATTCTTGGTCTTTCTTGAATTCCTACTAATACTAGAATTCCTATTTTGACTAAGTCTTTCTGTCCTTATCTTATCTCTCTCCTACAGCTGCTGACTTTTTCTTGCTGTTTCCTTCTTGGATTAGACTTCTACTGTGGCGTCCTTCCTCTCCAAGACTTCTCTTTGGCGTGGTCCTCTTGCTGAAGTAAACCTGCCAGACGTCCTGCTGCTGCTAGAGTTCTTCACGTCGTCACTCTCCTTCTCCTACTGGAACTCTTCTTGACATGGACGTGTTGCTGCTGCTGGAGTTTTTCTTGATGCAATTGTCCTTCTTCTGCTGGAACTCTTGTTGGCATGAATGTCCTTCATGATTAGGATTAAGTCAAATACTGGCCAGGCTTCATTGCTGGGCTGCACACTTGCTGTTGCCATGCTTGTTGTGCACATTTGCTTGCCTGTTGCTGCCTGGTGCCTTGTGCACATTCTCTCATGCTCCCTTTACCTCCTAAGGTCCTCATTTTCTGCCTGTTGCATTTCCTGCATACTTAGGTTCTCAACACGAACTCGTCTGACGCTGCTGCCACGCGCCCGGGGATGCTCCAGTCACTCCCAAAAGTTCATCCCGCGCACTTTCAAGCGGGCCAGATGCCACTGCAGCCCCAGTGTAAATGTTCCCGTCACTCTGTGAAGTTCATCCTGTGCACTGCCGAATGAGCCTGACTCCTCTGCTGCGCCTGCGAGGATGTTCCGGTTGAACCTGGATGTTTGTCCCGTGCACTGTCTAACACGAACGAAGCCTCTGCCGTGCCCATGGTGATGTTCTAATTGCTCCTCGAAAGTTTGTCCTGCACAATTCTGAGTGCGACACAACTGGAGCGCCAGTGGGGATGTTCCGGTTGCTCTTGGAAGTTCATCCTGCACATTGCTGAACGCACCCCGCACATCTACTGCACCTGCAGGCAATGTTCTGGTCATTTCCAGAAGTTTGTTCTATGCACTGCCAAACGCACCCAGTGCCTCTACCATGCCTGCAGGGATGTGCTGATTGATCTCAGAAGTTCATCCTGCACACTGTCAAACATGCCCCCAGTGCCTTTGGCGTGCCAGCGGGGATGTTCTGGTCACTCTTGAGAGTTCGTCTTGAGCACTACCAAACGCGCCCAACACCTCTCCTAAGCCTGTCGGGATTTTCTTGTCACTCCTGGAACTTTGTCCCACACACTTCTGAACATACCAAACACAGCTGTCATGCCCACGAGGATGTTCCGGTCGCTCCCAAAAGTTCGTCCCATGCACTACCCAATGTGCCAGAAGCCTCTTCCGTGCCAGGGGGTATGTTCTAGTAGCTCCTGGAAGTTTTTCCCTTTGCCTCCCGGACTTAGGAGTCGCTAAGCAAGAGAGGCAGCAATAGGCCAGAATGTGCGCGTAACAAGCATGCACGCAGCAATCAATGAAGCACAGCCAGGAAGAACTGTAGAAATCCAAGCCAAGAAGAATAGCAGCATCGGCAGGACACGCATGAAGCAATCCGAGCAGAAGAAGGACATGGACGGCATGAAGAACTCCAGCAGCAGCAGCACATGATGGCAGGTTTGACTTCAGCAAGATTTTTATGTCAAGGAGAAGTCTTGGAATGGAAGGACACGCCATAAGCAAAGTCCTAATCCTAGAAGGAAATGGCAAGATGAAGGTCAGAAGCTGTAGGAGAGGAGATAAGATAAGGACGGAAAGACTTAGTCAAAGTAGGAATTCTAGTCTAAATAGGAATTCAAGAAAGACCAAGAATCCTAGTAGGATTGGGAAACAATAGGATAAGGTCTATCTTGATAATGTTTTAGTTGACTTAGAAAGCCTTGTTAACTTAGGAAAACATATCCTAAGTGGATAAGGAACCTAAGTATTAGTTGAATCAGGATAAGGCTGTCTGAATACTATAAATACAGCCCATTATTTGTGAGGAGGACATGTGCTCTGAATTTTGTTTATTTCTAATTCATTAATCATGAATCAAGGTTAGCATTCTTGCTTCCATTCTTATTTATATTTTGGTTATCTTTTAGGAGTTGTCTTGAGATAACTTGGGCTTAAGACAAGGTTAAGAGTTGTCTTCCTTACTTAAGAGCTTAGGTTGAAGTCAAGAGTTGTCTTCTTCAACCAAGGCAAGTTGTGATAGGTTTAAGAGTTGTCTTGCCTATCCAACATATCCTTACATATATTAGTTAACTCGAAGGACAGCTTAGGGGACGTAGATATAAGAAAAGAACTCAAGAATCAAATGGGACAGCAAGTTAGGAAGGATTCCAGTAGGCATGCTGACCCCCTAAGGTGTAGAAAAGTTGGGGAAAAAAATCAGGACCCCAACAAATTGGTGCTCTCAGTGAGAAGTAGCATGATAATCCTTCTGGTTGCTCGTAGAAGTTCATCCCAGGCACTGCCGTATGTGCCCAATGCCTCTACCAAGCTTGTGTGGATGTTCTGGCCGCTCCCAAAAGTTCAACCTGTGCACTGCCGAATATGCCCAACACCACTTCTGCACCCGTGGGGATGTTCTGGTCGCTTACAGAAGTTTATCCTGTGCACTACTGAATGTGCCGGATGCCTCTGCTGCTCTCGCGGGAATGTTCTGGTCGCTCCCAGAAGAAGTTGGCCACACACACTGCCGAACATGTCTGATACCTATGCTGCACCTGCGGGGATTTTTCATTCACTCCCAGATGTTCATCCTGCGCCAGCCCAATGTGGCCAATGCCCCTGTCCCACCCATGTTGATGATCAGGTCACTCCTGGAATTTCATCCCGTGCATTGCTCAACACGCTCGATTCCTCTGCTGCTCCCGCGGGGATTTTCTAGTCGCTCCCGGAAGTTTGTCCCATGCATGGCCGAACGCGCATGATGACTCTGCCGTGCCAGTGGGGATGTTCTGCCCCCCCCCCGAAGTTCGTCCCGGGCACTGCAGAACATCCAATGCCTCTGTCGAGCCTACAGGCATTTTCTGGTCTCATTTGAATGTTTGTCAAGTGTAGTGCTGAATGCACCTGGCACCTATACCGCGCCTGCAGGGATGTTACAGTCATGCCCAAAAGTTCATCCCGTGCACTACCCAATGTGTCTAAAGCCTCTGCCATGCCCACGGGGATGCTCCGGTCACTCCAGGAAGTTCATCTCTTGCATTGCCAAACATGTCAGACACTGCTGCTGCACCCGCGGGATGTTTTGGTTGCCCCAAGAAGTTTGTACCGCACACTGCCCGAATGTGCCCGACGCCTCTGCCATGCTGGCGGGGATGTTGTGGTTGCTCATGGAAGTTCATCCCACGCACTTCCAAACATGTTCGACGCCACTGCCATGCCTGGCGGGATGTTGCATTGCTCCCTGTAATTTTGTCTTGTGCACTGCCCAGTGCGCTTGATGCCACTGCCGTGCCCAAAGGGATGCTCCGGTCATTCCCCAAAGTTCATACTGTGCACTGTCGAATGCGCCTGACACCTCTGCTGCGCCTGCAGGGATGTTCCGGTTGCTCCCCAAAATTCATCCCGTGCACTGCCAAACGCATCCAAAGCCTCTGTCATGCCCGCAGGGATGTTCCGGTCATTTCTGAAAGTTTGTCCCATGCACTGCCGAACGTGTTTGATGCTACTACCGTGCTCGCAGAGATTTTCGGTCACTCCTGGAAGTTTTTCCCGTGTACAGCCGAATGTGTCGACACCACTGCCGTGCCAGTGAGGATGTTCAGATCACTCCCGGAAGTTTCATCCTGCTCACTGCCCAACACCGCTGCCGCACCTGTGGGGATGTTCCAGTCGCTCCAGGAAGTTCATCCTGCACACTGCTGAATGCGCCTATCACCTCTGCTGCACCTGCGGGAATGTACCGGTCACTCTCAATGTTCATCTTGTGCACTACCGAACGTGCCCAAAGCCTCTGCCCCGCCTGCAGGGATGTTTCGGTCAATCCTAGAAGTTCATCACGCGCACTATCCAATGCGCCCGAAGCCTCCAATGCACCTGCAGGGATGTTCTTGTTGCTCTCAGAAGTTTATCCCGTGAACTGCCGAACTGTTGGGCCCCGATTTTTTTCCCCAACATTTCTACACCTTAGGGGTCAGCACACCTACTAGTATCCTTCCTAACTTGCTGTCCCGTTTGATTCTTGTGTTCTTTTCATATTTTATATCCCCTAAGCTGTCCTTTGGGTTAACTAATATATATAAAGATATGTTGGATAGGCAACACAACTCTTAAACCTATCACAACTTGCCTTGGTTGAAGAAGACAACTCTTGACTTCAACCTTAGCTCTTAAGCAAGGAAGACAACTCTTAACCTTAACTTAAGCCCAAGTTATCTCAAGACAACTCTTAAAAGATAACCGAAATATAAACAAGAATGTGAGCAAGAATGCTTACCTTTGATTCTTGATTAATGAATGAGAAAATAACAAAATTCATAGCTTATGACCTCCTCACAAATAATGGGCTGTATTTATAGTCCTAAGACAGCCTTATCCTAATTTAACTAGTACTTAGGTTCCTTATCCACTTAGGATATGTTTTCCTAAGTCAACAAGCTTTTTCTAAGTCAAATAAAACATTATCAAGATAGACCTTATCCAAATGTTTCCTAAGTCTACTAGGATTCTTGGTCTTTCTTGAATTTCTACCTAGACTAGAATTCCTACCTTATCTTGTATTCTACAGCTACTAGACTTCCTCTTGGCTTATCCTTCTAGGACTAGGACTCTTAATGCAAATCCTTCTGCCCTTAGAATTCTACTTGCCATGAGTATCCCATTGCTACTTGAATTCATCATGCTTGCCCTGCTGCTGATAGAACTCTTCTTGGCGTAGATGTTCTGCTGCTGCTGGAATTCTCCTTGGCATGGATGTCCTGCTGCTGCTGGACTTCTACTTGGCATAAATGTCCTGCATTAATTAGGATTAAGTCAAATACTGGTCGGGCCTCACTGCTGGGCTGCACACTTGCTGTTGCCATGCTTGTTGTGTACATTTTCTGGCCCATGCTGTCCTTTGTCACCCCATTTTCTGCCCCTTGCCTTTCCTGCATACTTAGGTTCTCAGCACAAACACACCAGAAGCCTCTGCCGCACCTGCGGTGATGTTTGGTAGTGCAGGATGTTCTTGTCAAATGCACTGACTCTTCTGCCATGTCCGTGGGCATGATCCGATCGCTCCCGGAAGTTCGTCCCAAGCACTGCCAAACACATCTGCCGACCTCTGCCGAGCCCACGGGGATTTTTCTGTTGCTTCCAGTAGTTGGTCCCACGCACTGCCGAATGCACTGACGCCTCTGCCACGCCTGTGGGGATGTTTCGGTCGCTTCTAGAAGTTCATCCTGAGCACTGTAGTATGCATCCAATGCCTTTGCCAAGCCCACGGGCATTTTATGGTTGCTTCCTGAAGTTCATCCCAAGCACTGCTAATGCATCCTATGCCTCTGCCATGCCAGCGGCGATTTTATGGTTGTCCCTAGAGGTTTACCCCGAGCACTGCCAAAAGCATTTGACGCCTCTGTTAAGCCCACGGGGATTTTATGGTCGCTACCAAAAGTGCACGAGATGAACTTCCAGGCATGACTGAGGCTTGATTGGAACATCCCAGGATGAACTTCCAGGCATGACTGGAACATGACTGCACGGGATGTTTGGGATGTTCCAGTCATGCAGGAAGTTCATCCTGCGAGTTCAGTCATGCCTGGAAGTTCATCCCATGCCAGGATGAACAAACATCCCAGGCAGAGCGTGTTGTGCCTGAGGCCTCTACCACGCCTATGGGGATGTTCTGATTGCTCCTGGAAGTTCATCCCTCACATTGCCAAGTGTGTCCAATGCTACTGTTGCATCTGTAGAGATTTTCTCGTTGCTCTTGGAAGTTCGTACTGCACACTAACCAATGTGCCTGACACATCTGATGCGCCCGCGGGATGTTCTGGTTGCTCCCAAAAGTTCATCCTGTGCACTGCCGAATGCAGCCGACGCCGTCAGGGATGTTCCAATTGTTGCTGGATATTCATACCACACACTGCCCAATGCACCCGAAGCCTCTGCCACACCCGTGGGGATGTTCTGGTCGCTCTTGGAAGTTTGTACCAGTGCACTGCTGAATGCACCCAACACCACTCTTGCCCCTGCAGGAATGTTACAGTTGCTCCCGGAGGTTCATCCCACGAACTGCGCAACGCGCCCAAAGCATCTGCGTGCCTGCGGGGATCTTCTAGTCTCTCCCAGAAGTTCATCCCATGCACGGATGAATGAGTCCAATGCTGCTGCCATGCCCAAGGCAATGCTGTGGTTCGCTGCACTGTCAAACACGTACGATGCCTCTGCCAAGCCCACCTGGGATGTTTGTTCCGTGCGCCGCACCCGCTGGGATGTTCCAGTCGCTCCCAGAAAGTTTGTCCCACACACTACAATGCACCCAAAGCCTCTGCCACACCCACGGGGATGTTCTGGTTGCTCCCGGAAGTTCGTCTTGCACACTGCCAAACACACCCGATGCCCCTACTGCACCCACGAGGGTATTTCGGTCACTCCCCAAAGTTCATCCTGTGCACTGCCGAACTGTCAAGAATCTAAGTATGTGGGAAATGCAATGGGCAGAAAATGATGACCTTTGGAGGCCAAGGGAGTGTGAGCGAATGCTTGCAAGGCGCCAAGCAACAAGAGAGGCAGAAACAGGCCAGAATGTGTGCGCAACAAGCCTGCACACAGCATGCAGTGAAGCATGCCAGGTTCTGACTCAGTCCTAATTGATTGCAGAAATCCAAGCCAAGAAGAAGACCAGCATTGGCAGGACAAGCATGAAGCAATCCAAGCAGGAGAAGGAGATTGACGGCATGAAGAACTCCAGCAGCAGCAGGACGTCATGGCAGGTTTGACTTCAGCAAGATGACCATGCCAAAGAGAAGTCTTGGAGAGGAAGGACACGCCATAATGGAAGTTCTAATCCTAGAAGGAAATGGTAAGAAGAAGTTCAGCAGCTGTAGGAGAGAAGATAAGATAAGGATAGAAAGAATTAGTCAAAGTAGGAATTCTAGTCTAGGTAGGAATTCAAGAAAGACCAAGAATCCTAGTAGGATTAGGAAACATTTGGATAAGGTCTATCTGATAAGTTTTAGTGACTTAGAAAAACCTTGTTGACTTAGGAAAACATATCCTAAGTGGATAAGGAACCTAAGTACTAGTTGAAATAGGATAAGGCTGTCCAATACTATAAATACAGTCCCATTATTTGTGAGCAGGGGGATATGCTCCGAATTTTGTATATTTTTCATTCATTAATCAAGAATCAAGGTTAGCATTCTTACTTCCATTCTTTGTTTTATATTTTAGTTATCTATTAAGAGTTGTCTTGAGATAACTTGGGCTTAAGACAAGGTTAAGAGTTGTCTTCCTTGCTTAAGAGCTTAGGTTGAAGTTAAGAGTTGTCTTCTTCAACCAAGGCAAGTTGTGATAGGTTTAAGAGTTGTCTTTGCCTATCCAACATATCCTTATATACATTAGTTAACCCGAAGGACAGCTTAGGGGACATAAATATAAGAAAAGAACTCAAGAATCAAACAGGACAGCAAGTTAGGAAGGATTTTAGTAGGCGTGCTGACCCCTAAGGTGTAGAAAAGTTGGGGAAAAAATCGGGACTCCAACACGAACGTAGCCGATGCCTCTGCCACACCCGCGGGGATGTAATGGTTGTTCCTGGATGTTCATCCCATGCACTGGTCAGCGCATCTGACACTGCTGGTGCACTAGCTTGGGATGTTCCAGTCGCTCATGGAAGTTCATCCCGAGCACTATTGAATGTGTCTGACACATCTGCAAGCCCATGGAGATTTTGCAGTTGCCCCTTGAAGTTCATCCCATGTACTGCCCAATGTGCCTGAAACCTGTGCTGCACCAGCGGTCACGTTCTTGCCGCTACCAAAAGCTCATCTTGTGCACAGCCAAATGCGCCCAACGCTTCTGCCGCACCTGCAGGAACATTTTGGTTTCTACCGGAAGTTCATCCTGCGCACTGGCCAACGGGCTCAAAGCCTCTACTGCACACGTGGGGATGTTCTAGTTGGTCTCGGAAGTTCGTCCCACCCACTGTTGAATGTGCCTGACACCTCTAGCGCACCCACGGGGATGTTCCGGTCACTCCCGGATGTTCATCCCGCACACTGCCTAAACGCCCGAAGCCTCTTGCGCATCTGGAGGGATGTTCTGGTTGCTCCTGGAAGTTCATCCCGAAAACTGTCGAATGCGTCCGATGCCTCCACCGAGCCCTCTGTGATTTTCTGGTTGCTCCCGGAAGTTCATCCAGTGCACTGATGAATGACCACTGCTGCACCCATAGGGATGTTCGGTCACTCCGGGAAGTTTGTCCCGCACACTATCAAACTGTTGGGGTCCTAATTTCTTGTCCCAACTTTTCTAGACCTTAAGGATTAGCACAACTTCTAAAACCCCTCCTAACTTGCTGTCCCGTAAATCCCTACAAGCTCAGAAGAGGTGTCAGACACGTTCGGCAGTGCTTGGGACGAACTTCTGAGATTGACCGGAACATCCCCGTGGACGTGGCAGAGGCTTCGGGCACATTGGAAGTGCACAGGATGAACTTCCGGGTGCAACCAAAACATCCCCACAGGCATGGCAAAGCCTTCAGGAGCATTCAGCAGTGTGCAGGACAAACTCTGGAGCGACCGGAACATCCCCGCAGGAAAGATAGAGGCGCCAGTTGCATTCAGCAGCACATGGGCAAACTTCTGGAGCATTTGGAACATCCCCATGTGCTGCCATTCCTGTAGGGTGTACCAGTCGCTACCGGAAGTTTGTCCCGAGCACTGCCAAATGTGCCCAATGCCGTTGCCGCAACCGCAGCATTGTTCCAGTTGCTCCCCAAAGTTTGTCCTGCACACTGCCCAACGTGCTTGAA
>BNST01000134.1:0-46272 GCA_019650275.1 Xylocarpus granatum | reverse complement strand
AAAAAGTTGGGGAAAAAGAAACTGGGACCCTAACAAATCCCAACACCCACATATCCGCTATTCCATGGCACACGGGATATATCTCTCAGTCACTCCAAAAAATTTTGTCCCATGACATTGCCGAGATGCTGCCAGATTGCCTCTGCGCGCAACCTGTAGGGATTTTCTCAGGTCACGTTCACGGTACAGTCAGTTATTATTCCACCTCTTGGTACAACCCAAGGACGTCATTTTCTTTGCAACGCCTGTTGTCACCACGAAAAGCAGTCATCTGGCTCCTGTACACCTCCCATGGTGTAAACCAAAGATATTTTTTTAAAACCAATATTAAAAAAAAGGGGAGCTGCGATGTAGTTGTGCAATGTTGCACATAGAACAATGAGAGGTAACCCACTGCATGAAGCCAAAGAAATACAATTATATAAATGATAAACCAGATTCCAATGTATTTCTCTTGTATTTTTGTCTTCATTACATTATAAATTTGTCATTTGAAGATCACTGAGAAGCAATTATTTTGGGCAATATATGAATATAAGATGCTACACATAGACCTTTCTTTAGTGGTCATGTGTGTTGATATGTAAGTGTAACATTGATTAGGTGAAGTACTGGCAAACAAAATTTTTTAAAACCTCGTGATTATTGCCCTTAATCATATACTTAAATTATGAATTAGAAAACAAAAAGAACATTATCTTGGTTATGGCTTGCAATCCATGTGATAAGTTAATTGTTAATTAATGAACCCAATGGCTTGGTTATGGCATATTTAAATAATTAGGCAGACTTATAGTATTGCCCAAATTTGATTGGCACTTCTAATATTTATATGTGATGATTAATCTAACCATCAATAGTGTGGTAGTCGGTGCGGCTCATTATCCACACTAACTTTTGGGACTAAGAAATAGAAAGAATAAATAAAACATGAAGATGTGTGGTCTTACAAAACAAAAAAAGTGCACTGTGAGTGTAAGACGAAGATATGTGTAATGTGTGTAGTGCATGTTGATTGGTCATGGCACGTATATAAAAGAAAAAATTATGTCTAGACACTCTCACGACCCTGCCCCTCTCCACTGTCTTTCCCCACTCCCTTACCTCGTCCTCCTTACGCCCCCTGCTCTCACCCCCCTCCCTCTCCCCTACTCTAATCCCCTCCCTCCCCCCTCCCCCCCAAGAATTCACACTCACAACAACAGATTCTAAGCTAGGCCCCTAGAGTCTGTCTTGCTCAATACCACCAGAGAATGCACCCAGGATGCCTATCTTGGCCTTCCTAAAAGCCCCAGCAGGCATGTTGGGTTTGCTCCCAGAAGTTCACCCCATACACTGCCAAACGCATCCGACGCCTCTTCCACGCTTGCAGGGATGTTCTGGTCACTCCTGAAAGTTTGTTGCGCAAGTTCTTCCCGTGTACTACCGAACGCACCCAATGCCTCTGCCACGCCCACGGTGATGTTCTAGTTGCCCCGGAAATTTGTACCGCGCACTGCCCAACGCACCTAAAGTCTCTACCACGCCTGCGGGGATATCCTGGTCACTCCCAGAAATTTATCTTGTGCACTGCCAAATATGCCCGATGCCTTTGTCACGCCCGTGGGCATGTTTCAGTCACTCCTAGAAGTTTGTTCCGTGCACTGGCCAACACGCCAAAGCCTCTGCCATGCCTGTGAGGATGATCCAGTTGCACCCAAAAGTTCATCCCGCACATGGCTGAACACACCTGATGCCTCACCCACACCTGTGGAGATGTTCCGGTCACTCCTGGAAGTTCATCCGAAGCACGGCTGAACACACTTGACACCTCTGTCGTGCCTGCAGGGATTTTTTGATGACTCCCAAAAGTTCATCCCGTGCACTGCTGAACACACCCCAATGACTCTACTGCACCCGTGGGAATGTTCCAGTCGCTCCAAGAAGTTCGACCTGTGCATTGCTGAATGCTCACGACCGCTGCCATGCCAGCAGGGATTTTCTGGTCGCTCCCGGAAGTTCGTCCCCACACTGCTGAACGTGCCTGGGGCCTCTACTGCACTCATGGGGATGTTCGGGTCACTCCCGGAAGTTCATCCCGCACACTGTCCATCGCACCTGAAGCATCTTCCGTGCCCACGGGGTGTTCCAATTGCTCCCAGATGTTTGTCCCATGAACTGCCGAATGCGCCTAATGCCTCTGCCGCTTCCTCAGAGTTGTTCCGGTCGCTCCTGGAAGTTCATCCCATGAACTGCCCAACATACACGAAGCCTCTTCCATGCCCGTGGGAATATTCAGTCGCTCCCTCATGTTCATCCCACACACTGCCCAATGCAACCGAAGCCTCTGCCACGCCCAAGGGTATGGTCCGGTTGCTCCTGGATGTTCATCCTGTGTACTGCCCAATGTATCCGAAACCTCTGCTACACCCACGGGGATGTTGTTCACTCCCTGAAGTTCATCTGGCACCAATGCCATGCCTGCAGGGATGTATCGGTCACTCCCAAAAGTTTGTCCCATGCACTGCCCAATGCACCCCAAATCCTCTACCGTGCCCACGGGGATGTTCCGGTTGCTCCTTGAAGTTCATCCTGCACACTGCCCAATGCGCCGGAATCCTCTACCGCACCCGCGGGGATGTTCCGGTCGCTCCTTAAAGTTTGTCCCATGCACTGCTGAGCATCTCTGATGCTGCTCCCGTTTCTGCAGAGATGTTCTAGTCACTCCCGAAGGTTCATCCTGCACACTGCCGAACGCGACTGTTGTCTTTGCCACGCCAGCGGGGATGATCCAGTCACTCTTGGAATTTCATCTTGCACCCAGCCAAATGCACCTGAAGCCTCTGCTGTGCCACAGGGATGTTCAAGTTGCTCCTGGAAGTTCCTCGTGTGCACTGTCCAATGCACCCGAAGCCTCTGCTGCGCCTGCAGGGATGTTCCAGTTGCTCCCAGAAGTTTATCTTTGCACTGCCCAACACGTCCGAAGCCTCTGCTGTGCTCATGGGCATAATCCGGTCGCTCCCCAAAGTTTGTCATGCACACTGCCGAGTGCACCCGATGCTGCTGCCACATCTATGGGGATGTTCTGGTCGCTCCCGGAAGTTTTCCCCGTGCATGCCGAATGCACTCGATGCCTCTGTCATGCCTGCAGCAATGCTCTGGAAGCTCCCGGAAGTTTGTCTCACACACTGCCGAATGTGCCCGATGCCGCTGTCGTGCCTCCAGGGATGTTTTGGTAGCTTCTGGAAGTTCGTCTCGCGCACTGCCGATCACGTACGATACCTCTTCCCCGCCCTTGGAGATATTCCGTCGCAGCCGGAAGTTTGTCCTGTGCACTAACGAATGCACCTGATGCCTCTGCCATGATCACAGGGGTGTACTGGTCACTTCCAAAAGTTCCTCCCGTGCACTGCCGAGCATGCCCAACACCTCTGCCAAACGTGCCCCAAACCTCTGCCATGCCAGCGGGGATGTCCTAGTCGCCCCCTCTAGTTCATCCCTCACACTACCCAATGCGACCAAAACCTCTGACTCGCCCGCAGGGATGTTCCGGTTGCTCACGGAAGTTCATCATGTGCACTTTAGAATGCGCCTGACACCTCTGCAGCACATGTGGGATGTTCCAGTAGGTGCCGAAAGTTCATCCCATGCACTGCCAACACACGCTTGATGCATCTACCTCGCCCACCGGGATTTTCAGGTCGCTTCTAGAAGTTTGCCCTTTGCACTGCTGAATGCCGCTGCCGCACCAGTGGGGATATTCCAGTTACTCCACAAAGTTCATCCGTCTCAATGCCAAATGCGCTTGTCGCCTCTGCCATGCATTGCCCAATGTACCCAAATCCTCTGCCGCATGCGCTGGAATGTTCTGGTCACTCATGAAAGTTCATCCTGCGCACTGCCGAACATGTCCAGCACCGCTGCTGCACTCAATGGGATGCTCCAGTCACAACCAGAAGTTCATCCCATGCACTGCCCAATGCACCCGAAGCCTCTTCCTCACCCGTGAGGAAGTTTCTGGTCACTCCCAGAACTTCATTTTGTATACTGCTGAACATGTCTGATGTGCTGCCATGCCCGCAGAGATGTTCAGATTGCTCCCAAAAGTTGATACCTTGCTCTACGGAATGTACCCAATGCAGATGCCACGTATGCAAGGATATTCCGGTCACTCTTGGAAGTTCATCCCACGCATTGCCCAGCATGTTCAAAGCCACTGCTGCGTCCGCAGGGATGTTCCGGTCACTCCTGGAAGTTTGTACCGCACATTGCTCAGAGCGCCATGTGCCCTATGCTGCTGCCGCATCCATGGAGATGTTTTGGATGCTCTAGGAAGTTCATCCCGTGCAATGCCCAATGCTTGTGAAGCCTCTGCCTTATCCGCAGGGATGTTCTGGTCACTCCCAGAAGTTTGTCATCACACAGACAAACACACATGATGCTGGTGCCACACCTACAGTATGACACATCTATCATACCCATCAGGATTTTTTGGTTGCTCCTGAAAGTTCGTCCCGCACACTGACGAACACATCCGATGCTGCTGCTGCGCCCGAGGGGATGTTCCAGTCACTCCCAGAAGTTCATCCCGAGCACAGCCAAACATGCACATGCCTCTGCTGTGCCCATGAGATGTTGCAGTTGCTCCTGAAAGTTCATCCCGCGCACTGCTAAATGCACTAGATGACACTGCAGCCCCAGTGTAGATGTTCCCATCGCTCTGTGAAGTTCGTCCCGTGCACTGCTGAATGAGCCCAACTCTTCTGCTGCGCCTGTAGGGATGTTCCAGTCACACCTGGAAGTTTGTCCCGTGCACTGTCCAACATGACCAAAGCCTCTGCTGTGCCCATGGTGATGTTCTGATTGCTCCCGAAAGTTTGTCCCGTGCAATGCCGAGCGTGCCAACGCCGCTGCAGCACCCATGTGGATGTTCCAGTTTCTCTCAAAAGTTCATCCTGCACACTGCTCAACACACCTGATGCCTTTGCCATGCCCGCAGAGATGTTCCGGTTGCTCTCAGAAGTTTGTCCCACACACTGCCGAACATGTCAAACGCTGCTACCAAGCCCGCGAGGATGTTCTGGTCACTCCCAAAAGTTCGTCCCCTGCACTGCTGAATGCACCCTCACATCTACCACGCCTGCAAGGATGTGCCGGTTGATCTCGGAAGTTTGTCTAGCACACTGTCGAACACGCTGAAGCCTCTGTTGTGCCAGTGGGGATGTTTTGGTCACTCCCGGGAGTTCATCTCAAGCGCTGCCAAACACGTCCGACACCTCTTCCATGTCCGTGGTGATTTTCTGGTCGCTCCTGGAACTTTGTCCCATGGACTGCTGAATGCGCCAAACACAGCTGCCACACCCACAGGGATGATCCAGTCGCTCCCAGAAGATCATCCCGCACACTGCCGGACTGTTAAGGACCTTAGGAGGCAAAGGGGTGTGAGTGAATGTGCGCGAGGTGCCAAGCAGCAAGGGAGGCAGAAACAGGCCAGAGTGTGCGTGCAACAAGCATGCACATGACAAGCAGTGAAGCACAGCCAGGATCTGACTCAATCCTAATTAACTGTAGAAATCCAAGCCCAGCATTGGCAGTACAAGCATGACACAATCCAAGCAGGAGAAGGACATGGACGGCATGATGAACTTCAGCAGCAGCAGGACATCATGGCATGTTTGAATTCAACAAGATGATCATGTCAAAGAGAGTCTTGGAAATGGAAGGACACGCCATATAGAAGTCCTAATCCTAGAAGGAAATGGCAAGATGAAGGTCAGCAGCTGTAGGAGAGGAGATAAGATAAGGACAGAAAGATTTAGTCAAAGTACGAATTCTAGTCTAGGTAGAAATTCAAAGAAAGACCAAGAATCCTAGTAGAATTAGGAAACATTTGGATAAGGTCTATCTTGATAATGTTTTATTTGTCTTAGAAAACCTTGTTGACTTAGGAAAACATATCCTAAATGGATAAGGAACCTAAGTACTAGTTGAATTAGGATAAGGCCGTCTAATACTATAAATACAGCCCATTATTTGTGAGAAGAAAATATGCTCTGAATTTTGTATATTTTCATTCTTTAATGAAGAATCAAGGTTAGCATTCTTGCTTCTATTCTTGTTCATATTTTGGTTATCTTTTAAGAGTTGTCTTGAGATAACTTGGGCTTAAGTCAAGGTGAAGAGTTGTCTTCCTTGCTTAAGAGCTAAGGTTGAAGTCAAGAGTTGTCTTCTTCAACCAAGGCAAGTTGTGATAGGTTTAAGAGTTGTCTTGCCTATCCAACATATCCTTTATATATTAGTTAATCCCTAAGGACAGCTTAGGGACAAGAATCAAAGAAAAGAACTCAAGGATCAAACAGGACAGCAAGTTAGGAGAGGTTTTAGAAGTCGTGATAACCCCTAAGGTGTAGAAAAATTGGGGAAAAAAATTGGGACCCCAACACAAATGTGACCAACGCCTCTCCCACGCCTGCAGGGGGTGTTCCGGTTGGTCCGGGAATTCGTGCCATGCACTGCTGGATGCACCGAACGCTGCTGCCATGCCCACGGGGATGTTCCGGTCACTCCCCAAAGTTTGTTGCTGCCATGCCTTTGCTGCGCCCATAGGGATGTTCTGATCGCTCCTGGAAGTTCGTCTCGTGCACTGCCCAATGTGCCTGTGGGGATGTTCTGGTCTCTCCTAGAAGTTCGTCTAATGCACTGCCCAACGTTCTAGAAGCCCCTGCCACACTCAGGGGATGCTCTGGCCACTCCCATAAGTTCTTCCTGCATACTGCCAAACACACCCAACTCTGCTACTGTGCCAGTGGGGATGTTCTAGTCACTACCAAAAGTTCTTCCCACACAATGCTTAATGCGTCCAAAGCCTCTGCCGTGCCCAGGGGATGTTCCGGTCTCTCCCGGAAGTATATCCAAAGCACTGCAGAACGTGTCACACCTTACGGTCAGCACGCCTACTAAAAACCTTCCTAACTTGCTGTACCGTTTGATTCTTGAGTTCTTTTCTTATATTTACGTCCCCTAAGCTGCCCTTCAGGTTAACTAATATATAAAAAGGATATGTTTGATAGGCAAGACAACTCTTAAACCTATCACAACTTGCCTTGGTTGAAGAAGACAACTCTTGAGTTCAACCTTAGCTCTTAAGCAAGGAAGACAACTCTTAACCTTGTCTTAAGCCTAAGTTATCTCAAGACAACTCTTAAAAGATAACCGAAATATAAACAAGAATGGAAGCAAGAATGCTGACCTTTGACTCTTGATTAATGAATGAGAAATATGCATTTGGCAGTGCTCAAGACAAACTTCTGGGAGTTACTGGAACATCCCCGTGGGTGCGGCAGGTGTTGGATGTGTTCAAAAGTGTGTGGACAAACATCCAGGCACAATCAGAACATCCCCGGGCATGGCAGTAGCATCGGGCACGTTCGGCAGTGTACGCGTCAAACTTTCAGGAGTGACCAGAACATCCCTGAAGCATGGCACCAGCATCAGGTGCACTTGGCAGTGCACAGGACATTCTTTCTGGAAAGAACGGAACATTCCTGCAGGTGCATCAGAGGCTTCATTGCTTGGGCATGCATGGGATGAACTTCTGGGCATGACCAAAACATCCATGTAGGCACATCCGAGGCTTCAGGCGCGTTGGGCCATGCACAGGATGAACTTCCGGGAGCAATTGTACTATAGGCTCAGAAGATGCATCGCTCCCGGCAGCGCTCGGCACGAACTTCTGGGAATGACCAGAACATCCCCATGGGCATAGCAGAGACTTCGGACACATTGGACAGTGCGCAGGATGAACTTCCGGGTGCAACCGAAACATCCCTGCGGGCACAGCAGAGGCTTCAGGAGTGTTCGGTAGTGTACAGGACAAACTTTGGAGCGACCAGAACATCCCTGCAGGAGCACCAAAGGCATAGGGCATGTTGGGCATTGTGCAGGATGAATTTCCAGGAGCAACCGGAATATACCCATGGGCGGCATCGGTTGCATTCAGCAGCGCATGGGCAAACTTCCGGGAGCATTCAGAACATTCCCATGGGCTTCCATGCCTGTAGGGATGTACCGGTCGCTACAGGAAGTTCATCCCGAGCACTGCTAAATGTGCCCAATGCCGCTGCCATGACCGTAGCGTTGTTCCAGTCTCTCCCCAAAGTTCATCCCGCACACTGCTCAACATGCTTGAAGCATCTGCCGCACCTGCAGGGATGCTCCAGTCGCTCCCAGAAGTTTATCCTACGCACTGCCGAACTGTTGGGGTCCCGATTTCTTGTTCCAACTTTTCTACACTTGAGGGGTCAGCACAACTTCCAAAACCTCTCCTAACTTGCTTTCCCGTTTGATTATTGAGTTCTTTCTTTAGATTTATGTCCCCTAAGCTGTCTTTTGGGATTAACTAATGTATTAAAGATATGTTGGATAAGCAAGACAACTCTTAAACCTATCACAACTTGCCTTGGTTAAAGAAGACAACTCTCAACTTCAACTAAGCTCTTAAGCAAGGCAGACAACTCTTCACCTTGTCTTAAGCCCAAGTTATCTCAAGACAACTCTTAAAAGATAACCGAAATATAAACAAGAATACAAGCAAGAATGCTAACCTTTATTCTTGATTAATGAATGAAAATATACAAATTTGGAGCATATATCTCTGCTCACAAATAATGGGCTGTATTTCTAGTATTAGACAGCGTTATCCTAATTCAACTAGCACTTAAACTCCTTATCCACTTAGGATATGTTTTCCTAAGTCAACAAGAATTTCTGAGACAACTAAAACTTTGTCAAGATAGTCCTTTTCCAAATATTTCCTAATTCTACTAGGATTCTTGGTCTTTCTTGATCTGACTAATCCTATTTTGACTAAACCTTTCTGTCCTTATCTTATCTCATCTCCTACAGCTGCTGACGTTCATCTTGCTGTTTCCTTCTAGGATTAGGACTTCCATATGGCGTTTCCTTCCATTCCAAGACTTCTCCTTGACATCAACATCTTGTTGAAGCTAAACCTGTTATGACGTCCTGCTGCTGCTGGAGTTCTTCATGCCATTCATTTCCTTCTTTTGCCTGGATTGCACCATGCGTATCTTGCCAATGCTGGAGTCCTTTTTGGCTTAGATGTCTGCAGTCAATTAGGACAAAGTCAGAACATGGCCATGCTTGACTGCCTGCAGCGTGCAAGCTTATTGCACGCACATTCAGTTGTTGCCTCTCTTGCTGCTTGCATCCGCTCACACGCTTCCTTTGCCTCCCAAGGTCCTCAACACCAACGTGTCCAATGCTATTGCCACGCCCACAGGGATGTTCGGGTCACTCCTGGAAGTTCATCCCTGTGCACTGCCTAATGTGTCCGGCACCACTGCTGTGCCCTGGGATAGTTTAGGTCGCTTCCCAAAGTTCATCTTGCATACTGCAGAATGCGCCCGACGCCACTTCTATGCCTATGAGGATGTTGTAGGTGAATATGCATGAAAGAAGAGGACGTGCAGAAGACAGCATTTCGGACTCATAGTGGACACTACGAGTACCTAGTCATGCCCTTCGGACTATGCAATGCACCCTCCACCTTTCAAGCAGCCATGAATGACATCTTCAAACCTTATTTGTGCAGGTTTGTCTTAGTTTTCTTTGATGACATTTTGGTCTATTCCAGGAACCACGATGATCACATAGAATACTTAGCAAAAGTGTTAGAAGTGTTAAGAAGAAATCCTTTCGTCATCAAGCCATCCAAGTGCACATTCATGCAAGAGGAGCTTGAATACCTCGGTCATATCATATTCAAAGATGGAGTGAAGGTAGACCAATGGAAAATAAGAGATATGCAAACATGGCTAATTCCTAAGAATATCACAGAACTTAGGGGATTTCTAGGTTTAACAGGCTAGTACCGCCGATTATTCGCAAATACAGCGCCATAGCAAAACTGCTAATGGATTTACTGAAGAAGGATGGATTCCTATGGACAGAGAAGAGTGAAGACACATTCAAGTTGTTGAAGCAAGCTATGTGTGAGACCCCAGTGTTAGCACTGCTGACTTCAACCAAACCTTTGAGCTTCACACTGATGCATGTCAAGATGGAATAGGTGCTGTCCTCAGTCAAGTCGGAAGACCTATTGCATACATGAGCAGAGTCTTAGGGCCCATGAAGAAGGAATGGTCAATATACGCCAAGGAGATGTTGGCCATCATCCATGCAGTCAAGGTATGGCGACCTTACCTTCTTGGGAGGAAATTCCTGATCATTACAGATCAACAACCCTTGAGAAGCCTCATGAAGCAGAAAATTACCACCCCAGAGCAGCAAAAGTTCCTTGTTAAGTTACTGGGTTATGAGTATGAAATAATCTACAAACATGGCAAGGAAAACAATGTGGCAGATGCATTGTCCAGAAACAATGGAGGTCAAGCATTGTGGACAGCATGTGAGCCTAATGACGCATGCCTCACTGCCATCAGTGGAACGGAGTGGAATGTATGGACAGAAATCAAGGAGGCAATAGAAATTGACCCTCAAAGCCAAGAGCTCATGGAGAAGATCAAGAATTTCGACCCTAAGGTTAGTAAATTCACCCTTAAAAATGGATATATTTGGCACAACCAGCAGGTGTATGTACCAAACATACCGGGACTAAGAGGAAAGATCTTGAATCACTTCCACAACTTATGGGAAGGAGGACATTTAGGATGGTTCTGTACTTACATGTGGATCAAGCTATTCTTTTGGTGGGAAGGACTTAAGGCTGAGATCAAAAAGCTAGTCTGAGAATGTGATGTTTATCAGTGCACCAAACGAGAAGGAGGCAAGACAAAGGGATTATTACAACCTTTGCCAGTACCAGGACAGGTTTGGGAAGGCTTGACAATGGACTTCATTATGGGAATGCCCAACAGCAAGGGTTACACGGTGATATTAACCGTAGTGGACAGACTCAGCAAGAGTGCACACTTTGTGCAGCTCAAGCAACCCTACATGGTAAAAGAAGTAGCCCAAGAGTTCATCAAGAACGTGGTAAGACTCCTTGGCATACCACGGACAATGCTGTCGATAGAGACATTATCTTTATGAGCAAATTCTGGAAGGAGCTCTTCACACAGCTAGGCAGCAACTTGGTCGCCTCATCCACCTTTCATCCACAAACAGATGGACAAAGTGAAGTAACCAATCAAACTCTAGAGCAGTATTTAAGATGCTTTTTGCCATGACCATCAAAATGATTGGGAAGAGTACTTACCATGGGCAGAACTATGGTATAATACTACCTATCATGCGGCAATCAAGATGACACCATAACAAGCTGTATATGGAAGAAACTCAAGCATGAGCTTGAGAAGGCAAGGGACCGAATGAAGAGACAAGCAGATAAAGGGAGAAAGGAAGTGGAATTTGAGATAGGTGACTATGTCTATCTTAAGATCCACCCTAGGAGGAAAATCAAGGCTGGAAAGCCAACTACGTTAAAGCTGGCTAGAAAGTACTTTGGACCATACGAGGTTGTTGAGCGAATTGAAGCAGTAGCTTATTGCCTAAGACTACCATTAAACTCCAAATTACATCCAGTGTTTCACATTTCATTGTTGAGAAAAAAGATAAAAGATGTGAGAAAAGTGAATGAGGGACTAATCGACATTTTCAAAAGTGAATGAGGGACTAATCGACATTTTCAGGGAAGATCACTTGGGGCAGCACCCAAAGGAAGCACTAGGATTTTGCATAGTAAGCTATGGGCACAATAGAAGGCCAGTATGGAGAGTGCTCATATGGTGGAGTCATTCGCCCAAGGATGAAGCAACATGGGAAGACTATGACGATATCCAGCAATGTTTCCCTAATTTCCACCTTGAGGACAAGGTGAGTCTTCAAGAAAGGGGGATTGTTGAGGACCTTAGGAGGCAAAGGGAGCGTGAGCGAATGCACACTAGGTGCCAGGCAGCAAGAGAGGCAGAAACAGGCCAGAATGTGCACACAACAAGCCTGCACGCAGCAAGCAGTGAAGCACGGCCAGGTTCTGACCCAGTCCTAACTAACTGCAGAAATCCAAGCCACGAAGAATACCAACATTGGCAGGACACACATGAAGCAATCCAAGCAGGAGAAAGAGATTGACGGCATGAAGAACTCCAGCAACAGCAGGATGTCATGGCAGGTTTGACTTCAGCATGATGTTCATGTCAAGTAGGAGTCTTGGAATGGAAGGACATGCCATAATGGAAGTTCTAATCCAAGAAGGAAATGGCAAAAAGAAGTTCAGCAGCTGTAGGAGAGGAGATAAGATAAGGACAGAAAAACTTAGTCAAAATAGGAATTCTAGTCTAGTAGGAATTCAAGAAAGACCAAGAATCCTAGTAGGATTAGGAAACAATGGGATAAGGTCTATCTTGATAATGTTTTAGTTGACTTAGAAAAGCTTGTTGACTTAGGAAAACATATCCTAAGTGGATAAGGAACCTAAGTACTAATTGAATTAGGCTAAGGCTGTCTTAGGACTATAAATACAGCCCATTATTTGTGAGGAGGACATATGCTCCGAATTTTGTATATTTGCATTCACTAATCAAGAATCAAGGTTAGCATTCTTGCTTCCATTCTTGTTTATATTTCAGTTATCTTTTAAGAGTTGTCTTGAGATAACTTGGGCTTAAGACAAGGTTAAGAGTTGTCTTCCTTGCTTGTCTTCCTTACTTAAGAGCTTAGGTTGAAGTTAAGAGTTGTCGTCTTCAACCAAGGCAAGTTGTGATAGGTTTAAAAGTTGTCTTGCCTATCCAACATAACCTTTTATATATTAGTTAACCCGAAGGACAGCTTAGGGGACGTAAATATAAGAAAAGACCTCAAGAATCAAATGGGACAACAAGTTAGGAAGGATTTCAGTAGGCGTGCTAACCCCTAAGATGTATAAAAGTTGGGGAAAAAAATTGGGACCCCAACATGAACGCATCCGATTCCTCTGCCATGCCTGCAGGGATATTCCAGTCACTCCTGAAAGTTTGTCCTGCACACTACCCAACGGGCCTGAAGCCTCTTCTATGCCCGTGGGGATGTCCCAGTTGCTCCTGGTATTTCATCCCATGCACTGCTGAATGTGTCTGCCGCCACTGCCGTGCCAGCGGATTGTTCCATCACTCCTGGAAGTTCATCCCTGAGCACTGCTGAGCTCGTCCAACACCTCTGCCTACCCAGCAGGGATTTTGCTACCACTCCCAGAAGTTTTTCCCGTACACCGCCAAATGCGAGATGCCGTTGCTGTGCCTGCTGGGATGTTCCAGTTGCTCCCAGAAGTTTGCCATGCGTACAGCTGATCGTGCCCGACGCCTCTGATGTGGCTGCAGGGATGTTCTGGTCGCTCCTGCAAATTCATCCCAAGCATTGCCAAACGCATCGATGCCACTTGCATGCCTGTTGGGATGACCTGGTCACTTTCAAAAATTCATCCCACACACTGCCAAACGCATTCAAAGCTGCTGCCATGCCTGCGCCAGAAGCCTCTGCTACGGCTGCAGGGATTTTCTAATCACTCCCGGAAGTTTGCCCCACATACTGCCAAACTTGTCCGACACCACTGCTGAACTTGCCCGAAGCCACTTCCGTATCCACGGGGATGTTTGGATCGCTCCGAGAATTTTTTCCTGTGCACTGCCAAACTGTTGGGGTCCTGATTTCTTTTCCAACTTTTCTATACCTTAAGGGTTAGCAACACTTCTAAAACCTCTCCTAATTTGCTGTCCCGTTTGATCCTTGAGTTCTTTTCTTTGATTCTCATCCCCTAAGCTGTCCTTTGGGATTAATTAATGATAAAAAGATATCTTGGATAGGCAAGACAACTCTTAAACCTATCACAACTTGCCTTGGTTGAAGAAGACAACTCTTCACTTCAACCTAAGCTCTTAAGCAAGGAAGACAAACTCTTCACCTTATTTTAAGCCCAAGTTATCTCAAGACAACTTTTCAAAGATAACCAAAATATAAACAAGAATCCCAAAGCTTGATCCTTGATTAATGAATAAAACCTTGCAAATTCAGAGTATATGTTCATGCTATCAAATAATGGGCTGTATTTGCAGTATTGGACAGCCTTTTCCTAATTTAACTAGCACTTGAGTTCCTTATCTACTTAGGACAAGTTTTTCTAAGTCAATAGGGTTTCCTAAGACAACTAGAACCTTATCAAGATTGACCTTATCCAAAGGTATCCTAATCCTACTAGGATTCTTGGTCTTTCTTGATTGTAAAACTCTACCTAGACTAGAATTCCTATCCTATCTTGTTTCCTACAGCTGCTAGACTTTCTGTTTGTGTATCCTTCTAGGACTAGGACTCTCAATGCATATCCTTCTGCCCTTAGAATTCTCCTTGGCTGTGAGTACCCCATTGCTACTGGAACTCATCATGCGCGTCCTGCTGCTGCTGGAATTCTTCTCGCCTTAGATGTCCTTCCTTAGCTAGAACTTCTCCATGCAAGTCCTACTGTGGCTGGAGTCCTTCTTAGCTTAGATGTGCTTGTTCAATTCAAACAAGGTCAGATTCTGGCCGGGCTTCACTGCTGGGCTGGATGCATACCATGTCCAAGCTTGTCGCCACACGTTCTGGCCCGTAGCTGCCTCTCTTGCTGCTTGGCGCCTCTCTTGCATCCTCCTATGCTGCTCACACTCCCTTTGCCTCCTAAGGTCCTCAATATGAGCCTGATGCCTCTGCTGCACCCGCAGGGATGTTCTGGTTGCTCTAGGATGTTCGTCCCAAGCACTGCCGAATGTGGCCGATACCTCTGCCAAGCCCACAAGGGATATTCCGATCACTCCCAGAAGTTCGTCCCACGTACTTCCCAATGTGCCTGAAGCCTCTGCTACACCAGCATGGATGTTCCGGTCACTCCTAAAAGTTTGTCCCGTGCATTGATTAATGCACCCAATGCGTCTGTCGTGCCTGTGGGGAAATTCTAGTCGCTCCTGGAAGTTTGTACCACGCACTGCCAAATGCACCTGATGGCACTGCTGCACCCACGGGGATCTTTTGGTCACTCCCAGAAGTTCATCCCGTGCATGGCCCAACGTGTCTGACATCGTTGCCGTGCCTGCGGGGATGTGCCGGTCACTCCTGGCAGTTTGTACTGTGCACTGCCGAACGCGCCTAATGCCTTTTCTGCATATGCAGGGATGGTCTGCCAATGCCTCTGCCATGCCTGCAGTGATATTCTGGTTGATCCCAGAAGTTCATACTGTACACTGCCTAACACACCGGAAGCCTCTTTCGCGCCAAGGGTGATGTTCCAGTGCCTCCTGGAAGTTCATCGTATGCAGTGCAGATCATGCTTGAGGCCTCTGCTGCACATGTGGGGATGTTCCAATCGCTGCCAGAAGTTTGTCCCACGCTCCACCCAATGCACCGGAAGTGCCTGCCCCGCCGGAAGTGCCTGCTGCGCTGGAAGTGCCTGCCGCATCTGGGGAAATGTTCTGGTAGCTCCTGAAAGTTTGTCCCGTGCACTGCCGAATGTGCCTGACGTCTCTACCATGCCCATAGGGATGTTCAGGCACTCCCAGAACTATGTCCCCGCACAGCCGAATGTGCCCAACTTAACTGCCGCGCCCGCAGGCTTGTTCTTGTCACTCTCCGAAGTTTATCCCGCACACTGTCTAACACATCCGATGCCTCTGCCGCACCTGTGGCGATGTTCCAGTCACTCTTAGAAGTTCATCCCGTGCACTGCCCAATGCACCTGATGCCACTGTCACGCCGCCCAGGTTGTTCTGGTTGCTCCTGGAAGTTCATCCCGCGCACTGTAAAATTGCCTGATGCTGCCGCTGTGCCTATGGTGATGTTCCCGTCGCTCGTGGCAGTTCATCCTGTGCACAGCCCAACGAGCCTGAAGACTCTGCTGTGCCTGTAGGGATGTTCCAGTGGCTCCAGGATGTTCATCCCATGCACTGCCCAATGTGTCCAACGTAACTGCCGTGCCCGTGGGGATGTTCTGGTCCCTCTTGGATGCTCATCCTGCACACTACCAAATGTATCTGATTCCAATGCCGTGCCTGTGGGAATGTTTCGATCACCCCCGAATATTCATCTTGTGCACTTCCCAATGTACCCGAAGCAACTTCTATGTCTGCATGGATGTTCCAGTAGCCCCAAGAAGTTTGTCCCACACACTGATGAACGTGCCCGACCCGCTGCAGTGCTTGCGGGAATGTGCTGGTCGCTCCTGGAAGTTTGTCCTGTGCACTGCCTAACGCGCCCAACACCTATGCCATGCTGCATGGATGTTCTGGTCACTCACAGAAGTTTGTTCCATGCAGTGCCGAATGTGTCCAACACCTCTGCCGCACTGTTGGGGTCCCGATTTTTTTCCCCAACTTTTCTACACCTTAGGGGTCAGCACGCCTACTGGAATCCTTCCTAACTTGCTGTCCCGTTTGATTCTTGAGTTCTTTTCTTATTTTATATCCCCTAAGCTATCCTTCGGGTTAACTAATATATATAAAGATATGTTGGATAGGCAAGACAACTCTTAAACCTATCACAACTTGCCTTGGTTGAAGAAGACAACTCTTAACTTCAACCTTAGCTCTTAAGCAAGGAAGACAACTCTTAACCTTAACTTAAGCCCAAGTTATCTCAAGACAACTCTTAAAAGATAACCAAAATATAAACAAGAATGTGAGCAAGAATGCTTACCTTTGATTCTTGATTAATGAAGGAGAAAATAACAAAATTCGTAGCTTATGAGCTCCTCACAAATAATGGGCTGTATTTATAGTCCTAAGACAGCCTTATCCTAATTTAACTAGTACTTAGGTTCCTTATCCACTTAGGATATGTTTTCCTAAGTCAACAAGCTTTTCTAAGTCAAATAAAACATTATCAAGATAGACCTTATCCTTTGTGTCCTAATCCTACTAGGATTCTTGGTCTTTCTTGAATTCCTACTTAGACTAGAATTCCTACTTTATCTTGTTTTCTACAGCAGCTGGACTTCCTCTTGACTTATCCTTCTAGGACTAGGACTCTCAATAAGTATCCTTCTGCCCTTAGAATTCTTCTTGTCGCGACTATCCTATTGCTACTGGAATTCATCATGCGTTTCCTGCTGCTGATGGAATTCTCCTTGGCTTTCATTTCTGCCATTGATTAGGACTGAGTCAGAACCTGGCCATGCTTCATTGCTTGCTGCGTGCATGCTGCTTGTGCGCACTTGCTGGTTGGTTGCTGCCTCTCTTGCTGCCTGGCACCTTGCGCGCATTCTCTCACACTCCCTTTGCCTCCTAAGGTCCTCAACACGCACCCATGGGTTTGTTCCAGTCGCTCCTAGAAGTTCGTCCCATGCACCGCTCAACGTGCCTTAAGCCTCTGCTGCGCCTGCTTAGATTTTTTGGTCACTCCTGGAAGTTTGTCCTGTGCACTGCTGAACGTTTCCTGCACCGCTGCCATGCCCACGGGAATGTTCCAGTCGCACCTGGAAGTTCATCCCCCATACTGCACAATGTGCCCAAAGCCCCTGCCATAACTGCAAGGGATGTTCCGAGTCATTCTGGGAAATTTGTCCTACACACTGTCGAGCATGCCTGACGCGCTACCATGCCCGTGGAAATGTTCTGGTTGCTCCCAAAAGTTCATCCCATGGACTGCCTAATGCGGTCAATGCCTCTGGCAAGCCTGTGGAGATTTTCTGGTCATTCCTGGAAGTTTGCCCTACGCATTGTCGAATGTGCCCGATGCCTCTGCTGTGCCCGCGCGGGTTGTTCCAGTCGCTCTCGTAAGTTAGTCCCCCACACTAACCAATGCGCTCGAAGCCTGTTCCGCTCCTGCAGGGATATTCTGGTCACCAAGGAAGTTCATCCTGCACACTGCCGCATGTCTCTGATGCCACTGCTGTGCCCCCGGGAATGTTCTGGTTGCATCCGAAAGTTCATCCCGCACACTGCCAAATTCACCTGACACCTCTGCTATGCTTGAGGGGATGTTCCAGTCACTCTCTGAAGTTCATCCCAAGCACTGCCGAATGCATCTAATGCCTCTCCCTGAGCTTGTGAGGATTTTTCCGGTTGCTACCGGAAGTTCATCCCGCGCACTGCCGAATGAGGCAGACACCTCTGCCATGCCCATGGGGATGCTCCGGTTGCTCTCCTAAGTTCGTCTCATGCACTGCCAAACATGCCCAACACCTCTGCCGTGCCCGTAGGGATGTTCCGCTTGCTCCCTGAAGATTGTCCTGCTCACTGCCAAATGCGCCAGATGCCTTTGCCACACCCAGGGAAGTTCCGGTCACTCCCAAAAGTTTGTCACGTGCAGTGCTGAACGTGTCCAACACAGCTGCCACTACTGCAGGAATATTCTGGTCACTTCCGGAAGTTCATCCTGCACATGATCCCTCTGCCACCCCTGGGTGTCGGGCAGAGTTGTCGTGTGTGTTTCGCCGTGCGCGAGATGAACTTCTGGGAAAGACCAGAAAATCCCCACGGGCTCAGCTGAGGCATCAGACATGTTCAGCTGTGCTCGGGATAAACTTCTAGGAGCAACTGGAACATCCCCACGGGTGTGGCAGAGTCTTTCTGGGGCGTTGGGCAGTGTGCAGGATGAACTTCCAGGGAGCGACCGGAACATCCCTGCAGGTGCGGCAGCAGCATTGGACACATTTTGTAGTGCACATGGCAAACTTCCAAGTGCAGCAAAGGCTTCAGGTGCGTTGTATGGGAACATTGGGCAGTGCATGGGAAAAAATTCTGGGAATGTCCAGAACATCCCTGAGGTGCAGCAGAGTTGTCAGGTGCATTTGGCAGTGCACGGGACAAACTTCGGGAGCAAGCGGAGCATTGTGCGGGTCCAGCAGTGGCATCGGGCACATTTTGTCAGTGCATGGGATGAACTTTTGCAGAGCGATCGGAACATCCCTGCGGGTGTGGCAGAGGCATCTGACACATTCAGCTGTGTGTGAGATGAACTTCAAAAAGGGACCAGAACATCCTGTGTGCCTGGCAGTAGTGTTGGATGCTTTCAGCAGTGCGTGGAATGAACTTCTGGGTGTGACCAAAAGATCCATGTGGGCATGGCAGCAGCATTGGACACACTCTACAGTGCACGGGACAAACTTTTGAGAGTGACTGGAACATCCCCACTGGCGCTGCAGAGGCTTCGGGTGCATTGGGCAGCGTGTGGGACAAACTTCGGGAGCAACGGAAAAGTCCCAGCAGGCTCGGCATGGCATCGGACACATTCGTCATGCTCAGGGATGAACTTCTAGGAGCGACCAGAACATCCCCACATGCATGACAGAGGCAGTGGGTGTGTTCCGCCGTGCACAGGATGAACTTCTGTGAGCGACCAGAACATCCCCACATGCATGACAGAGGCAGTGGGTGTGTTCCGTCGTGCACAGGATCATCCCCACAGAGGCAGCATACACATTTGGCAGTGCTTGGGATGAACATCCAAAAGTGACCATAACATCCTCGTAGGTGTGGCAGAGGCATTGAGCGTGTTCAGCAGTGCGTGTGATGAACTTTCAGGAGCGACCAAAACATCCCACAGATGCGACAGCAGCATTGGAAATGTTCGGCAGTGCTCGTGACAAACTTCAAGGAGCGGCCGGAATATCACCGCAGGCCAGGCAAGGCGGCAGGTGCATTGGGCAGTGCAGGGGTGAACTTCTGGAAGTCACTGAATCATCCCAGTGGGCTCAGAAGAGGCGGCGGACACATTTGACAGTGCTCAGGACAAACATCCGAAGCGACCAGAACATCCCCGCAGGCATGGCAGAGGTGTCGTGTGCATTCAACAGTGCCAGGATGAACTTCCGGGAGCAACCGAAACATTCCTATGGGCGGCAGCAGCACCCGACGCCTCTGTTGCACCTGCGAGGAAGCTTTGGTCACTCCTAGAAGTTCATCCCACACACTGCCCAACACACCCAAAGCCTCTGGCGCACTGGTTGCTCTCAAAAATTTGTCCTGCACACTGCTTAACGAGTCCGAATCCTCAGACATGTTCATGGGGATGATCCAGTTGCTCCTGGAAGCTCATCCCGTGCACTGCCAAACGCACTTGAAGCCTTTGCCACACCCACAGGGATGTTCAGGTCGCTCCCGAAGTTTGTCGCAAGCACTACCAAAACGCGTCCGACGCCTCTTCTGAGCCCGTGGGGATTTTTGGTTTCTCCCAGAAGTTTGTCCCATGCACCCAACATCGCATCTGTACCTGCAGGGATGCTCTAGTCTCTCCCAGAAGTTCATCCCATGCACTGCCAGGCCCACGGGGATGTTCTAGTCACTCCTGAAAGTTCATTCTGTGCACTGCCCAATGCACCACATGTCGCTGCCGCACCCATGGGGATGTTCCGGTAGCTCCTGGAAGTTCATCCTTTGGGTGCATTGGCCAGTGTGCGGGATAAGCTTCTGGGAGCAACCAAAACATCCCCACGGCCGTGGTAGAAACATTGGGCGAGTTTGGCAGTGCATGGGACAAACTTTTGGGATTGACCAGAACATCCCCGCGGGCATGGCAGTGGCTTTGGGATGCATTGGGGAGTGCACAGGATCAACTTCTGGGCACGACTGGAACACCCCTGCGGATGTGGCAGAGGTGTCAGGCAGGTTCGACAGTGCATGGCAGAGGCTTCGGGCGCATAGGCCAGTGCGTGGGACGAAACTTCCAGGAGCAACCAAGAACATTCCTGCAGGTGGGGCAGCAGTGTCAGACACATTCGGCAGTGTACAAGACGAACTTCCGGGAGCAACCAGAACATCCCCATGGGCGTGGCAGAGGCATTGAGCATGATTGGCTGTGTGTGGGAGGAACTTCGGAGCAACCCAAACATCCCTGTGGGCGCAGCAGTGGTGTCGGGCATGTTCGGCAGTGTGCGGGACAAGCTTCTAGGAGCGACTGGAAAATCCCTGCAGGCTTGGCATAGGCATCAGTTGCGTTTGGAAGGGCTCAGGATGAACTTCAGGGAGCGACCATAACATCTCCGTGGGCACGATAGAGGCATCAGGAGTGTTCAGCAGTGTGCGCGACAAACATTGGGGAGCGACTGGAACATCCTTGAGGGCACGGCAGTGGCATCAGGCACATCGGGCAGTGTGTGGGATGAACTTCTGGGAGCGACCGGAACATCCCCTCAGGGTGTGGCAGAGGCATTGGGCGCGTTTGGCAGTGCACAGGATGAACTTCCGGGAGTGACCGGAATATTTCCGCAGGCACGGCAGCAGTGTTGTGTACATTCAGCAGTGCATGAGACGAACTTCCAGGAGCGAGCCGGAACATCCCAGTGGGCGTCACAGACATAATGGCGCGTACTACAGTGTGCAGGAGAAAATTCAGGCAGCGACCGGAACATCCATGCGGGCATGGCAGAGGCATAGGGCTGTTTGGCAGTCTGCAGGCAAAACTTCCAGGAGCAACCAAGATCATTCCTGCAGGGGCGGCAGCAGTGTCGGACACGTTCATGTTGGGATCCTAATTTTTTACCCCAACATTTCTACACATTAGGGGTCAGCACGCCTACTAAAACCCTTCCTAACTTGCTGTCCTGTTTGATTCTTGAGTACTTTTCTTGGATTTTTGTCCCCTAAGCTAGTCCTTCGGGTTAACTAATATATAAAAGGATATCTTGGATAGGCAAGACAACTCTTAAAACTATCACAACTTGCCTTGGTTGAAGAAGACAACTCTTGACTTCAACCTAAGCTCTTAAGCAAGGAAGACAACTCTTCACCTTGTCTTAAGCCCAAGTTATCTCAAGACAACTCTTAAAAGATAACCGAAATATAAACAAGAATAGAAGCAAGAATGCTAACCTTGATTCTTGATTAATGAATGAAAATAATACAAAATCTGGAGCATATATTCTCCTCACAAATAATGGGCTGTATTTATAGTCTTAAGACAGCCTTATCCTAATTAACTAGTACTTAGGTTCCTTATCCACTTAGGATATATTTTCCTAAGTCAACAAGGTTTCTAAGTCAACTAAAACATTATCAAGATAGACCTTATCCCACTGTTTCTAATCTACTAGGATTCTTGATCTTTCTTGAATTTCTACTTAGACTAGAATTCCTACTTTGACTAAGTCTTTCTATCCTTATCTTATCTCCTCTCCTACAGCTGCTGACATTTTTCTTGCCATTTCCTTCTTGGATTAGAACTTCCATTATGGCGTGTCCTTCCATTCCAAGACTCCTCCTTGACATGAACATCTTGCTGAAGTCAAAACCTGCCATGACGTCCTGCTGCTGCTGGAGTTCTTCATGTCGTCAATCTCCTTCTCCTGCTCAGATTGCTTCATGCGTGTCCTGCCAATGCTGATTTTCTTCTTGGCTTGGATTTCCGCAATCAATTAGGACTGAGTCAAAACCTGGCCATGCTTCACTACATGCTGCGTGCAGGCTTGTTGCATGCACATTCTGGCCTGTTTCTGCCTCTCTTGCTGCTTGGTGCCTTATGCGCATTTGCTCACTCTCCCTTTGCCTCCTAAGGTCCTCAACAATCCCCCTTTCTTGGAGACTCACCTTGTCCTCAAGGTGAAAATTAGGGAAACGTTGCTGGATATCGTCATAGTCTTCCCATGTTGCTTCATCCTTGGGCGAATGACTCCACCATATGAGTACTCTCTATACTGGCCTTCTATTGCAGCCCATAGCTTACTATGCAAAATCCTAGTGTTTCCTTTGGGTGCTGCCCCTAGGTGATCTTCCCTAAAAACATCAGGCAGTCCCTCATTCACTTGTCTCACATCTCCAATCTTTTTTCTCAACAATGAAATGTGAAACACTGGATGTAATTTGGAGTTTAACGGTAGTCTTAGGTGATAAGCTACTGCTCCAATTCGCTCAACTACCTCATATGGTCCAAAATACTTCCTAGCTAGCTTTGCTGTAGTTGGCTTTCCAGCCTTGATTTTCCTCCTAGGATGGATTTTAAGATAGACATAGTCACCTACCTTAAATTCCACTTCCTTCCTCCCTTTATCCGCTTGTTTCTTCATTCAGTCCCTTGCTTTCTCAAGCTCATGCTTGAGTTTCTTCAAGACCTCATCTCTTGACTGAAGTGCGACATCCACTTCATGTATGCTGCTGTTCCCCATGGTATAACTTGACATTCCCGGGGGTATTCTTCCATATACTGCTTGATATGGTGTCATCTTAATTGCCGCATGATAGGTAGTATTATACCACAGTTCTGCCCATGGTATGTACTGCTCTAAGGTTCGATTGGTTACCTCACTTTGTCCATCTGTTTGTGGATGAAAGGCGGATGAGGCGACCAAGTTGCTGCTGAGCTGTGTGAGAGCTCCTTCCAGAATTTGCTCATGAAAATAGTATCTCTATCGGACAGCATTGTCTGTGGTATGCCATGAAGTCTTACCACATTTTTGATGAACTCTTGGGCTACTTCTTTTGCCATGTATGGTTGCTTGAGTGGCACAAAGTGTGCACTCTTGCTGAGTCTGTCTACTATGGTTAATATCACCATGTAACCCTTGCTGTTGGGCATTCCTGTGATGAAGTCCATTGTTAAGTCTTCCCAAACCTGTCCTGGTACTGGCAAAGGCTGTAATAACCCCTTGGTCTTGCCACCTTTTGGTTTGGTGCACTGACAAACATCACATTCTTGGACTAGCTTTTTGATCTCAGCCTTAAGTCCTTCCCACAAAAGAATAACTTGATCCGCATGTAAGTACGGAACCATCCTGAATGTCCTCCTTCCCATGAGTTGTGGAAGTGATTCAAGATCTTTCCTCTTAGTCCCGGTATGTTTGGTACATACACCTGCTGGTTGTGCCAAATATATCCATTTCTTTAAGGGTGAATTTACTAACCTTAGGGTCGAAATTCTTGATCTTCTCCATGAGCTCTTGGCTTTGAGGGTCAATCTCTATTGCCTCCTTGATTTCTGTCCATACATTCCACTCCGCTCTGCTAATGGCAGTGAGGCATGCGTCATTAGGCTCACATGCTGTCCATCAATGCTTGACCTCCATTGCTTCTGGACAATGTGTCTGCCACCTTGTTTTCCTTGCCTGGTTTGTAGTATTATTTCATACTCATGACCCAGTAACTTGACAAGGAACTTTTGCTGCTCTGGGGTGGTAATTTTCTGCTCCATGAGGCTTCTCAAGGGTTGTTGATCTGTAATGATCAGGAATTTCCTCCCAAGAAGGTAAGGTCGCCATACCTTGACTGCATGGATGATGGCCAACATCTCCTTGGCGTATACTGACCATTCCTTCTTCATGGGCCCTAAGACTCTGCTCATGTATGCAATAGGTCTTCCGGCTTGACTGAGGACAGCACCTATTCCATCTTGACATGCATCAGTGTGAAGCTCGAAGGTTTGGTTGAAGTCGGCAGTGCTAACACTAGGGTCTCACAGATAGCTTGCTTCAACAACTTGAATGCATCTTCACTCTTCTCTGTCCATAGGAATCCGTCCTTCTTCAGCAAATCCATTAATGGTTTTGCTATGGTGCCGTATTTGCGAAACAAATCGGCGGTAGTAGCCTGTTAAACCTAGAAATCCTCTAAGTTTTATGACATTCTTAGGAATTGGCCATGTTTGCATGGCTCCTATTTTCCATTGGTCTACCTTCACTCCATCTTCGGATATGATGTGATCGAGGTATTCAAGCTCCTCTTGCATGAATGTGCACTTGGATGGCTTGATGACGAAACAATTTCTTCTTAACACTTCTAGCACTTTTGCTAAGTGTTCTATGTGATCATCGTGGTTCCTGAGAATAGACCAAAATGTCATCAAAGAAAGACTAAGACAAACCTGTACAAATAAGGTTTGAAGATGTCATTCATGGCTGCTTGAAAGGTGGAGGGTGTGTTGCATAGTCCAAAGGGCATGACTAGGTACTCCTAGTGTCCACTATGAGTCTGAAATGCTGTCTTCTGTGCATCCTCTTCTTTCATGCGTATTTGATGATATCAGCCTTGAGATCCAGCTTGGTGAACAACTTTGCTCCATGTAACTCGTCCAGCATATCATCAATTGTTGGGATCGGAAAACGATCCTTGACAGTTGCTTGGTTGAGTGCCTGGTAATGGTGCAAAACCTCCAAGTTCCTTCTTTCTTTCTAACCAAGTTTCTTTCTTCTTGACTTCTGCCTTGAATCCTTCTGACCAAAAGAATAGCTTGATCCGCATGTAAGTATAGAAACCATCCTAAATGTCCTTAAGGGTGAAGTTACTAACCTTAGATCAAAATTGGAAGTGATGTGACTGAGGTATTCAAGCTCCATTGGAAGTGCATGGCCATGGATTTGTAGCCAAACATAATCTTGCCCAGCAGGCATGTTGCAGTTGCTCTTGAAAGTTCAACCCATACACTGCCGAATGCGTCTGATACCTCTTCCACACCTGCAGGGATGTTCTGGTCGCTCCTAAAAGTTCATCCTAAGCACTGCCAAATGCGCCCGATGCCACTGTCGTACCCGCGGGAATTTTTGGGTCCTACCTGGAAGTTCACCCCGCGCACTGCCCAATGCACCTAAAGCCTCTGCTGTGCCCACGAGATGCTGTGGCCGCTCCCAAAAGTTTAATCCATTCACTGCCAAATTGTTGGGGTCCTGATTTTTTCCCCAACTTTTCTACACCTTAGGGGTCAGCACGCCTACTGGAATCCTTCCTAACTTGCTGTCCCATTTGATTCTTGAGTTCTTTTCTTATTTTATATCCCCTAAGCTGTCCTTCGGGTTAACTAATATATATAAAGATATGTTGGCTAGGCAAGACAACTCTTAAACCTATCATAACTTGCCTTGGTTGAAGAAGACAACTCTTAACTTCAACCTTAGCTCTTAAGCAAGGAAGACAACTCTTAACCTTAACTTAAGCCCAAGTTATCTCAAGACAACTCTTAAAAGATAACCGAAATATAAACAAGAATGTGAGCAAGAATGCTTACCTTTGATTCTTGATTAATGAATGAGAAAATAACAAAATTCGTAGCTTATGTCCTCCTCACAAATAATGGGCTGTATTTATAGTCGTAAGACAGCCTTATCCTAATTTAACTAGTACTTAGGTTCCTTATCCACTTAGGATATGTTTTGCTAAGTCAACAAGCTTTTCTAAGTCAACTAAAACATTATCAAGATAGACCTTATCCAAATGTTTCCTAATTCTACTAGGATTCTTGGTCTTTCTTGAATTTCTACCTAGACTAGAATTCCTACCTTATCTTGTATTTTACAGCAGCTGCACTTCCTCTTGCCTAATCCTTGTAGGACTAGGACTCTCAATGCATATCCTTCTGCCCTTAGAATTCTTCTTGTGCATGACTATCCTATTGCTACTGGAACTCATCATGAGTATCCTACTGCTGATAGAACTCTTCTTGGCATAGATGTCCTGCTGCTGCTGAACTCTGCTTGGCATGGATGTCCTGCTGCTGATAGAACTTTGCTTGGCATAAATGTCTTCCTGCTGCTGGAGTTCTTCTTCAAGCAAATATCCTTCTTCTGCTGGAACTCTTGTTGGCATGAATGTCCTTCATTGATTAGGAACGCCCAGGCCTCACTGCCGGTCTGCACACTTGCTGTTGCCAGGCTTGTTGTGCACATTTTCTGGCCCATGCTCTCCTTTGCTGCCCCATTTTCTACCCATTGCCTTTCCTGCATACTTAGGTTCTCAACAATCTCCCCTTTCTTGAAGACTCACCTTGTACTCAAGGTGAAAGTTGGAAAACTGCTGCTGGATGTCATTATAGTCTTCCCATGAGGTTTGGAAGTGATTCAATATCTTTCCTCTCAGTCCTGGTATGTTTGGTACATACACCTGCTGGTTGTGCCAAATATATCCATTCTTTAGGGTGAATTTACTAACCTTAGGGTCAAAATTCTTGATCTTCTTGGCATGCTCTTGTCTTTGAGGATCAATCTCCATTGCCTCTTTGATTTCTGTCCATACATTCCACTTTGCTCTGCTAATGGCAGTAAGGAATATGTCATTAGGCTCACATACTGTCCATAATGCTTGACCTCCATTGCTTCTGGACAATGCATCTGCCACCTTGTTTTCCTTGCCTGGTTTGTAGATTATTTCATACTCGTAACCCAGCAACTTGACAAGGAACTTTTGCTGCTCTGGGTGGTAATTTTCTGCTCCATGAGGCTTCTCAAGGGTTGTTGATCCGTAATGATCAGGAATTTCCTCCCAAGAAGGTAAGGTCGCCATACCTTGACTGCATGGATGATGGCTAACATCTCCTTGGCGTATACTGACCATTTCTTCTTCATGGGCCCTAAGACTCTGCTCATGTATGCAATAGGTCTTCTAGCTTGACTGAGGACAGCACCTATTCCATCTTGACATGCATCAGTGTGAAGCTCAAAGGTTTGGTTGAAGTCGGGCAGTGCTAACACTGGGGTCTCACACATAGCTTGCTTCAACAACTTAAATGCGTCTTCACTCTTCTCTGTCCATAGGAATCCGTCCTTCTTTAGCAAATCCGTTAGGGTTTTGCTATGGCACCGTATTTGCGAACAAATCGGCGATAGTAGCCTGTCAAACCTAGAAATCCTCTAAGTTCTGTGACATTCTTTGGAGTTGGCCATGTTTGCATGGCTCCTATTTTCTGTTGGTCTACCTTCACTCCTTCTTTGGATATGATGTGACCGAGGTATTCAAGCTCCTCTTGCATGAATGTGCACTTGGATGGCTTGATGACGAAACGATTTCTTCTTAACACTTCTAGCACTTTTGCTAAGTGTTCTATGTGATCATTATGGTTCCTAGAATAGACCAAAATGTCATCGAAGAAAACTAAAACAAACCTGCGCAAATAAGGTTTGAAGATGTCATTCATGGCTGCTTGAAAGGTGGAGGGTGTGTTGCATAGTCCGAAATGGCATGACTAGGTACTCGTAGTGTCCACTATGAGTCCGAAATGCTGTCTTCTGCATGTCCTCTTCTTTCATGCGTACTTGATGATATCCGGCCTTGAGATCCAGCTTGGTGAACAACTTTGCTCCATGTAACTCATCCAGCATATCATCAATTGTTGGGATCGAAAACGATCCTTGACAGTTGCTTGGTTGAGTGCCCGATAATCGGTGCAAAACCTCCAAGTTCCATCTTTCTTTCTAACAAGTAGAACGGAGAAGAAAAGGGTGAGGTGCTAGGTCAGATAATACCTTGCTGTAGCATCTCTTCCACTTGTCTTTCGATCTCGTTCTTTTGGAAGTGTGCATACCGGTAAGGTGCTACATTAATCGCTTTGGTTTCATTGATTAATGGGATGGCATGGTCGTAATGTCTTGAGGGTGGTAGTCCTTGTGGCTCTCCTAAGACATCTCTGAAATTGCTCCAAAAGATCCCTTACTCCTCTTGGTATGTCTTCGTGTGTAGGATGTTCGGCTGTGTTTTCCTCTTTTGTGGCCAATAGAATCGCAAAACATTGTGCCCTTTTTCTGTATAATCGTTCAAGGGTACTTACCTCACAATGATGCGCTGCATTGGTGGTGGATGCCTCCCATGTGCAGTCCCTTCCCTTCCATTGGAAGTGCATGGCCATGGATTCATAGTCGAACATTATCTTGCCTATGGTTTTAAGCCAAGCATTGCCTAAAACCACATCAAGACCTGCCAGGGCTAACACATGCAGTTCCGCCTCTATTTTGACTCCTTGAATCTGCATTGCTACTTGCTGGATTAATTGTGCGCACTTTGAGCTTCTGTCCGCTTGCCACTCTTACCTCAAAGGGTGCAATCTTTTTTAGACGTAGCTGAAGTGTTTTGAACAATTTTGAGTTGATAAAGTTATGAGTAGCTCCACTATCTATCAACACCAAAACATTTTTTCCGTTAGTGGTTGCGAACAACCTCATGGCAGTAGGCTTGGTGGTTGCCCCTACTGCATGCAAAGTTGATTTCGCCTTCTTCTGCATGATCTGGGGAGTGTTCTGCCTCTGCTTCCTCCTCGCTGTCCATGCGGCTTTGGGCATTTGTGCTGGCAATGGGGTTGCTGTCCAGAACACCTGACCTGTTGCATGGAATGTCTGGATCTTCAGTGTTCAAGCTGCAACCCAAATAATCCTCATTCTGTCCAGGGAATTGAGGGTCTAAAACAGGTGCAGATGATGGCGTTTGATCAATATTTGTGCCTTGCGAAACATGCTGCATGCTATGCATATTTTCTGCTGCAGTTTGAACAATGAATGGTCTAAAGGTCTGTTCTCTTGCAGCTTGTGAAGCTGTCTGTGAAAGATCAGCAAGTCCTTCAATCTGGACAGGAATATGATTAGGAACTTTGTCTTCTGTTCCAGATTTAGCCAACAAGGCAGATTGTGCCTGTTCTGGTGGATAATTTGTAGAAGCATGCACTTGTAATCCATATGATTCTGCATCCACTTTAATTTGCTGTTCTTCCACTCTTGGTAGTGCTAAAGAAGATGTAGAAGAAGTAGCATAAACCTGAATAGATGAATTAAGACATTCGGCAGATGCATTGTTCGACTCTTCACAAGACATCTGCATCTTTATCTTGGCATTCGACACACCAAGTCCTGTCCTGGAGCACTTGTGTCCTTAGTGTGGCCTTCACTTGGACGTGCATACGCATCTTCTGTGCACAATTCTTTTCCTCTACTGTCATCAACTGGAATTGTTGGTGATGAAACGTCTTCGCTTGTTCTCCATATTGGCATCTCAGGAGGCGGAGATGAGTATTCTAAGTTCTGAACTGGTGCAGAACTCTCCAAATTTGATGAAGGAAAGACTTGGTTCCCATCAAACTTGGAGCAAATATTTGTGATGCTGGATGGGCCAAATCTGTCCATCAATTCTTGCGTGAACCTTGTCCAGCCAATCCTTCTACCTTCTCTGCCATAGGTGGCCTTAAGCCAACACCACCATTGATTGGCCCTCCCACATAGGTGATAGGATGCAAAATCAACCCTTTCACCCCTTTCTACACCTTGTTTTTCAAAAGTAGAATTCAGCTTTGGAGATCCATTCAGTTGGATCTCCTTTCTCAAAGGTAGGGAATTTGATTTTTACCTTTGGTTGGGTGTAGTGGCTTGGGCTGTCGTAGTGCTGACATTCTTCTCTCCTAGTTGTCCGCCAAATTTCTGCCTCATGATGACTCTGCATTCTCCTTGGCTGCCATACTGCTGGCCTTTGATCCAAGACCTCATCGTCGCTGCATTCATCATAGGGGTCATAGGGCTGGTGCAAATTCGGTGGCACCTCCCTTCTGCACCCTAGACTCATGTGCACTCTCCCCCTTTCTTGAGACAGAAGCTGCACATGGTGAAAATCTTCCTCCTTCTCGTGGTTGGGGTTCCGATTTTTTCCCCAACTTTTCTACACCTTAGGGGTCAGCACGCCTACTGAAATCATTCCTAACTTGCTGTCCCATTTGATTCTTGAGTTCTTTTCTTATTTTATATCCCCTAAGCTGTCCTTCGGGTTAACTAATATATATAAAGATATGTTGGATAGGTAAGACAACTCTTAAACCTATCACAACTTGCCTTGGTTGAAGAAGACAACTCTTAACTTCAACCTTAACTCTTAAGCAAGGAAGACAACTCTTAACCTTAACTTAAGCCCAAGTTATCTCAAGACAACTCTTAAAAGATAACCGAAATATAAACAAGAATGTGAGCAAGAATGCTTACCTTTGATTCTTGATTAATGAATGAGAAAATAACAAAATTCGTAGCTTATGTCCTCCTCACAAATAATGGGCTGTATTTATAGTCCTAAGACAACCTTATCCTAATTTAACTAGTACTTAAGTTCCTTATCACTTAGGATATGTTTTCCTAAGTCAACAAGCTTTTCTAAGTCAACTAAAACATTATCAAGATAGACCTTATCCAAATGTTTCCTAGTTCTACTAGGATTCTTGGTCTTTCTTGAATTTCTACCTAGACTAGAATTCCTGCCTTATCTTGTATTTTACAGCAGCTGCACTTCCTCTTGCCTAATCCTTGTAGGACTAGGACTTTCAATGCAAATCCTTCTGCCCTTAGAATTCTACTTTGCGTGAGTATCCTATTGCTACTGGAACTCATCATGAGTGTCCTACTGCTGATAGAACTCTTCTTGGCATGGATGTCCTGCTGATGCCGGAACTCTGCTTGGCATGGATGTCCTGCTGCTGATATAACTCTGCTTGGCATAAACGTCTTACTGCACATTTTCTGGCCCATGCTCTCCTTTGCTGGCCCATTTTCTACCCATTGCCTTTCCTGCATACTTAGGTTCTCAACACAAATGTGCACAACGCCGCTGCTGCGCCAGCGAGGATGTTCCAGTTGCTACCGAAAGTTCATCCCGCCCACAGGGATGTCTCGGTCACTCCCAGAAGTTCATCCCGCACACTGCCCAACGTGCCCGAAGCCTCTTCTGCACCTGCGGGGATGTTCCAGTCGCTCCTGGAAGTTTGTTCCACAAGTTCTTCCACACACTGGTGAATACACCCAATGCCTCTACCATGCCCACGGTGATGTTCTAGTCACCCTGGAAGTTCATCCCGTGCACTGCCCAACACACCTGAAGTATCTATCACGCCCGCAGGGATATTTTGGTCACCTCGAAAGTTTGTCATTCACACTGCCAAATGCGCCCTGATGCCTCTGCCGTGCCCACGGGCATGTTCCCGTCACTCCTAGAAGTTCATTCCGGGCACAGACATGTGTGTCCATGCCCACGAGGATGTTCCAATCGCTTCCAGAAGTTTGACCCAAGCACAGCTGAACACACGCAACACCACTGTTGTTCCTGCAGGGATTTTCCGATCACTCCCAAAAGTTTGTCCCGTGTACTGCCGAACGTGCCTAATGCCTCTATTGAACCTGCGTGGATGTTTTGGTCGTTGCCAGAAGTTTGTCCCCACACTGCCGAACACGCCTAGCGCCTCTACTGCACCCACGGGGATGTTCATGTCGCTCTCAGAAGTTCATTCCACACACTGCCCATTGTGCCCAAAGCATCTTTTCTGCCTGCGGGGATGTTCTGTTCGCTCCCAGACGCACCTAATGCATCTGCCGCTCCCTCGGGGTTGTTCCAGTTGCTCCTGGAAGTTCATCCCATGCACTCCCCAATGTGCCCGTAGCCTCTCCCACGCATGTGGGAGTATTCTGGTCGCTCCCTGAGGTTTGTCCCATGCACTGCCAAATGCGACCAAAGCCTCTGCCATGCCCAAGAGTATGTTCCAGCTGCTCCCAAATGTTCATCCCGTGCATTGCCCAATGTGACCAAAACCTCTGCTGCTGTTCTGTTTGCGCCTTGAAGTTCATCCGGCACCAACGCCGTGCCTGCAGGAATGTTCCACTCGCTCCCGGAAGTTTGTCCCATGCACTGCCCAATGCGCCCAAATCCTCTACCGTGCTCGCGGGGATGTTCCGGTCATTCCTGGAAGTTCATCCGGTGCACTGCCCAATGCAGTCGAATCCTTTACCGCGCCCGCGGGGATGTTCTGGTCACTCCTGAAAGTTCGTCCCGTACACTGCCGTGCATGTCTGATGCTGCTCCTGTTCCTGCAGAGATGTTCTAGTCGCTCCCAGAGGTTCATCCTGTGCACTGCAGAATGCACCCGATGCCTCTGCCATGGTCACGGTGATGTTCCGGTCACTCCCAGAAGTTTGTCTTGCACACTGTCGACTGCGCCCAATGCCTCTATGGTGCCCATGGGCATGTTGCCATCACTCCTAGAAGTTCGTTCTGGCCATGGGCGTGTATGGCCATGCTCGTGAGGTTGTTCCAGTCACTTCCGAAAGTTCATCCCAAGCACAGCTGAACACACCTAACACCACTGTTGTTCCTACAGGGGTTTTTTGATCACTCCCAAAAGTTCATACCACGCACTGCTGAACGCGCATAATGCCTCTACTGAACCTGCGAGGATGTTTTGGTCGTTGCCAGAAGTTTGTCCCCACACTGCCGAACACGCGTGGCGCCTCTACTGCACCCACGGGGATGTTCAGGTCACTCCCGGAAGTTCGTTCCACACACTGCCCATTGCGCCCAGAGCATCTTTTGTGCCTGCGGGGATGTTCTGTTTGCTCCTGGACATTCGTCCTGTGAACTGCTGGATGCACCTAATGCCTCTGCCGCTCCCTTGGGGTTGTTCCAGTCGCTCCTAGAAGTTCATCCCATGCACTCCAATGTGGCCGAAGCCTCTCCCACGCATGTGGGAGTATTCTGGTCGCTCCCTGAGGTTTGTCCCACGCACTTCCCAATGCAACCAAAGCCTCCGCCATGCCCAAGAGTATGTTCCAGCTGCTCCCAGATGTTCATCCTGTGCATTGCCCAATGTGGCCAAAACCTCTGCTGCAACCACAGGAGTGTTCTGTTCGCTCCTTGAAGTTCATCCGGCACCAACGCCGTGCCTGCAGGAATGTTCCACTCACTCCTGGAAATTTGTCCCATGCACTGCCCAATGCCCCAAATCCTCTACCGTGCTCCCGGGGATGTTCCGTTCGTTCCTGGAAGTTCATCCCGTGCACTGCCCAATGCACTTGAATCCTCTACTGCACCCACAGGGATGTTCCGGTCACTCCTGGAAGTTCGTCCCATGCACTGCCGAGCATGTCTGATGCTGCTCCTGTTTCTGCAGAGATGTTCTAGTCGCTCCCAGAGGTTCATCCTGTGCACCGCAGAACGCACCCGATGCCTTTGTCGCGCCCGTGGGGATGATCTGGTCGCTCCTAGAATTTCATCTTGCACCCTAACAAATACGCCTAAAGCCTCTGCCGTGACCACGGATGCTCAGGTTGCTCCTAGAAGTTCCTTGCTTGCCCTCCCCAATTCGCTCGAAGCCTCTGCCGCACCTGCAGGGATGTTCCAGTTGCTCCCAGAAGTTTGTCCTGTGTACTGCCCAACACACTCAAAGCTTGTGCTACGCCCACAGGCATAATCCAGTCTCTCCCCAAAGTTTGTTATGCACACTGCCGAATGCGTCCGATGGTGCTGCCACATCTGTGGGGATGTTCTGGTTGCTCCCGGAAGTTTGCCTCGCACACTGTCGAATGCACTCGATGCCTCTGGCATGCCTGCAGGGATGCTCTGGAAGCTCCCAGAAGTTCATATCATGCACTGCTGATGTGCCCCGATGCCACTGCTGTGCCCATAGGGATGTTCCAGTCGCTTTTGAAAGTTCGTCTCATGCACTGCCAATCGCATCCGATGCCTCTGCCCCGCCCATGGGGACATGCCAGTCTCAGCCGGAAATCTGTCCCACACACTAACAAACGCACCCAATGCCTCTCTCATGCCCACGGGGATGTTCTGGTCGCTCTCGAAAGTTCCTCCCATGCACTGCTGAATGTGCCCCACACCTCTACCACACCAGCGGGGATGTCCCAGTCACTCCCTCTAGTTCATCCCTCATGCTGGCCAACACGCCCAAACCTCTGCTGCACCCACAAGGATGTTCCGGTTGCTCACGGTAGTATGTAATGTGCACTGTAGAACTCGTCCAATACCTCTGCGGCACATGCAGGGATGTTCCGGTTGGTCCCGGAAGTTCATCCCGCACACTGCCAAACACACCCGACACATCTACCATGCCCACGGGGATTTTCAGGTCACTCCCAGAAGTTTGCCCTGTGCACTGCTGAATGTGTCTGATGCCGCTGCTGCACAAGCAGGGATGTTCCAGTTGCTCCCCAAAGTTCATCCTGTGCACTGCCGAATGTTTTCGACGCCTCTGCAGTGCCCGGGGGATGTTTTGGTCACTCCTAGAAGTTCATCCCATGCAGTACCCAGTGTGCTGGAAGCCTCTCCCGCATGCGCTGGAATGTTCCGGTCACTCACGAAAGTTTGTCCCGCGCACTGCCGAACGTTTACAATGCCGCTGCCGCACGGGATGTCTGGTCGTGCCCAGAAGTTCATCCCACACACTGCCCAACACGCCTGAAGCCTCTTCCTTGCCCGCGAGAAAATTTCTGGTTGCTCCCAGAACTTCATTTTGCACACTGCCGATCGTGTCTCACACTGCTGCCACACCCGCAGAGATGTTCAGGTCGCTTCCAGAAGTTCATACCATGCTCTGCGGAATGTGCCCAATGCAGATGCCACGCACGCAAGGTTGTTCTGGTCGCTCCTAGAAGTTCATCCCACACATTGCCAAGTGTTTTCAACGCCACTGCCACGCCCCTGCAGGGATGTTCCGGTCACTGTTGGAAGTTTGTCCCATGCATTGCTTAGCGTGCCGCATGCCCAATGCCTCTGCTGCACCCATGGGGATGTTCCGGTTGCTCCTGAAACTTTGTCCCACACTTTACCAAATGCACCAGAAGCCGCTGCTGCACCTGTGGGGATGTTCCAGTTGGTCCTGGAAGTTCATCCCAACCACTGCTGAACGCGTCTGATGCCTCTATCGAGCCTATGGGGATTTTCTAGTCACTCCCAAAAGTCCATACTACACACTGCCAAATGTGTCCGATGCCGCTGCTGTGCTAGCAGGGACGTTCTGGTCACTCCCACAAGTTTTTCATGAGCACTACCAAACACACCCAATGCCTCTGTCGATCCCACAGGGATTTTCCAGTTGCTCCCGAAAGTTCATTCTGTGCACTGCCAAACACGCCCAACGCCGTTGCCGTGCCCGTACAGATGTTCCAGTTGCTCTTAGAAGTTTGTTCTACTTACTGCCGAATGCGCCCGATGCATCTACCGTGCCTACAGGGATTTTCTGGTTGCTTCTGAAAGTTCGTCCTGCACACTGCCAAACTGTTGGGGTCCTGAATTTTTCCCCCAACTTTTCAACACCTTAGGGGTCAGAACGCCTACTGGAATCCTTCCTAACTTGCTGTCCCATTTGATTCTTGAGTTCTTTTCTTATATTTACATCCCCTAAGCTGTCCTTTGGGTTAATGAATATATATAAGAATAGGTTGGATAGGCAACACAACTCTTAAACCTATCACAACTGCCTTGGTTGAAGAAGACAACTCTTGACTTCAACCTAAGCTCTTAAGCAAGGAAGACAACTCTTAACCTTATCTTAAGCCCAAGTTATATCAAGACAATTCTTTAAAGATAACTGAAAATATAAACAAGAAGGTAAGCTAGAATGCTAACCTTGATTCTTGATTATTGAATGAGAAATAACAAAATTTGGTGTGTATCTTTCTGCTCACAAATAATGGGCTGTATTTATAGTATTGGACAGCCTTATCCTAATTTAACTAGTACTTAGGTTCCTTATCCACTTAGGATATGTTTTCCTAAGTCAACAAGCTTTTCTAAGTCAACTAAAATATTATCAAGATAGACCTTATGCCATTGTTTCCTAATCCTACTAGGATTCTTGGTCTTTCTTGAATTCCTACTAAGATTAGAATTCCTACAATGACTAAATCCGTGCACTTAGGCCAAAATTAGGACCTGGGTCCCCAAGTAGCCAGGCCGAAATGGCCCTGGGTCGCCGATAACCCAGTCTGAAAAAGACCTTTGGGTGCGTGATATTCACGCACTCTGGGGCCATTGGAAAATTCATTCTGGGTATTTGGTCCCTTGGTCCCCAGGTTCGGCCTTGGGTCCCCGTGCAACTGAGGCAGAAATTAGGACCTTCGTCCCCAAGTGCCCAGGCCGAAATGGCCGTGGGTCGCCGAGAACCCAGGCCGAAAAAGACCTTTGGATGCGTGATATTCACGCGCTCTGGGGTCGTTTGACAATTTGGCCCGGGTATTTGGCCCTTGGTCCCCGGGTTCGGCCTTCGGTCCCCGTGCATTTAGGCCGAAATTAGGACCTGCGTCCCCGACTACCCAGGCCAAAATGGCCCTGGGTCGCCGAGAACACAGTTCGAAAAAGACCTTTGGGTGCGTGATATTCACGCAGTCTGGGGCCATTGGAAAATTTGTCCTGGGTATTTGGCCCTTGGTCCCCAGGTTCGCCCGAAATTAGACCTGGTCCCCGAGTACCCAGGCCGAAATGGCCCTGGGTCGCCGAGAACCCAGGCCGAAAAAGGCCTTTGGGATGCGTGATATTCACGCACTCTGGGGCCATTGGAAAATTCGTCCTGGGTATTTGCCCTTGGTCTCCAGGTTTGGCCTTGGGTCCCCGTGCACTGAGGCCGAAATTAGGACCTTCGTCCCCAAGTGCCCAGGCCGAAATGGCCGTGGGACTCCGAGAACCCTGGCCAAAAAAGACTTTTGGATGCGTGGTTTTCACGCGCTCTTGGGTCGTTGGACAATTTAGGCTGGGTGTTTGGCCCTATGTCCCCGGGCTCGGCATTGGGTCCCTGTGTACTTAGGCCAAAGTTAGGACCTGGGTCCTCGAGTACCCAGGCCAAAATGGCCTGGGTCGCCTAGCACCCAGCCCGAGAAAGACCGTTTGGATGCGTGATATTCACGCCCTCTGCGGTCGTTGGACAATTTGGCCTGGGTATTTGGGCCTTGGTCCCCGGGTTCGACCTTGGGTCCCCGTGCACTTAGGCCGAAATTAGGACCTGGGTCCCCAAGTACCCAGGCCAAAATGACCCTGGGTCGCCGATAACCCAGTCTGAAAAAGACCTTTGGGTGCGTCATATTCACGCACCCTGGGGCCATTGGAAAATTCGTTCTGGGTATTTAACCCTTGGTCCCCAGGTTCAGCCTTGGGACCCCGTGCACTGAGGTCGAAATTAGGACCTTCGTCCCCAAATGCCCAGGCCGAAATGGCCGTGGGTCGCCGAGACCCTAGGCCGAAAAAGACCATTGGATGCATGAGATTCACGCGCTCTGGGGTCGTTGGACAATTTGGCCTGGGTATTTGGCTCTTGGTCCCCGGGTTCGGCCTTGGGTCCCCGTGCACATTGGCCAAAATTAGGACCTGCGTCCCCGAGTACGCAGGCCGAAATGGCTCTGGGTCGCCGAGAACCCGAAAAAGACCTCTGGGAGCGTGATATTCACGCACTCTTAGGCCTTTGGAAAATTCGTCCTGGGTATTTGGCACTTGGTCCCCAAGTTCAGGCTTGGGTCCCTGTGCATTTAGGCCGAAATTAGGACCTGCGTCCCTTTCTACCCAGGCCGAAATGGCCCTAGGTCGCCGAGAACCCAGTTCGAAAAAGACCTTTGGGTGCGTGATATTCACGCACTCTGGGGCCATTGGAAAATTCGTCCTGGGTATTTGCCCCTTGGTCCCCAGGTTCGGCCTTGGGTCCCCGTACACTGAGGCCGAAATTAGGACCTTCGTCCCCAAGTGCCAAGGCCGAAATGGCCGTGGGTCGCCGAGAACCCAGGCCGAAAAAGACCTTTGGATGCGTGATTTTCACGCGCTCTGGGGTCGTCGGACAATTTAGCCTGGGTGTTTGGCCCTATGTCTCCAGGTTCGGCCTTGGGTCCCCGTGTACTTAGGCCGAAGTTTGGACCTGGGTCCCCGAGTACCCAGGCCGAAATGGCTCTCAGTCGCCGATAACCCAGGCCGAAAAAGACCTTTGGATGCGTGATATTCATGCACTCTGGGGCCAATGGAAAATTCGTCCTGGGTATTTGGCCCTTGCTCCCCAGGTTCGGCCTTGGGTCTCCGTGCACTTTGGCCAAAATTAGGACCTACCTCCCCGAGTACCCAGGCCGAAATGGACGTGGGTCACCGATAACCCAGGTCGAAAAAGGCCTTTGGGTGCGTGATATTCACGCTCTCTATGGTGATTGGGAAATTCGTCCTGGGTATTTCGCCTTTGGTCCCCAGGTTCGGCCTTCGGTCCCCGTGCACTTAGCCCGAAATTAGGACCTGCGTCCCCGAGTACCCAGGCCGAAATGGCCGTGGGTCGCCGAGAACCCAGGCCGAAAAAGACCTTTGGATGCGTGATATTCACGCGCTCTGGGGTCGTCGGACAATTTAGCCTGGGTATTTGGCCCTTGGTCCCCGGGTTCGGCCTTGGGTCCCCCGTGCACTTAGGCAGAAATTAGGACCTGGGTCCATGAGTACCCAGGCCGAAATGGCCCTGGGTCGCCAATAACCCAGGCCGAAAAGGACCTTTTCGTGCGTAATATTCACGCACACTGGGGTCATTGGAAAATTTGTCCTGGGTATTTGACCCTTGGCCCCCGGGTTCGGCCTTGTGTCCCTGTGCACTTAGGCCGAAATTAGGACCTGGGTCCTCGAGTACCCAGGCCAAAATGGCCTGGGTCGCCTAGCACCCAACCAGAGAAAGACCTTTGGATGCGTGATATTCACGCGCTCTGGGGTCGTTGGACAATTTGGCTGTGGGTATTTGGGCCTTGGTCCCCTAGTTCGACCTTGGGTCCCCGTGCACTTAGGCCGAAATTCGGACCTGGGTCCCCAAGTAGCCAGGCCGAAATGGCCCTGGGTCGCCGATAACCCATTCTGAAAAAGACCTTTGGGTGCGTGATATTCACGCACTCTGGGGCCATTGGAAAATTCATTCTGGGTATTTGGTCCTTGGTCCCCAGGTTCGGCCTTGGGTCCCCGTGCACTGAGGCAGAAATTAGGACCTTCGTCCCCAAGTGCCCAGGCCAAAATGGTCGTGGGTCGCCGAGAACCCAGGCCGAAAAAGACCTTTGGATGCGTGATATTCACGCGCTCTGGGGTCGTTGGACAATTTGGCCTGGGTATTTGGCCCTTGGTCCCCGGGTTCGGCCTTGGGTCCCCGTGCACTTTAGGCCGAAATTAGGACCTGCGTCCCCGACTACCCAGGCCGAAATGGCCCTGGGTTGCCGAGAACCCAGTTCGAAAAAGACCTTTGGGTGCGTGATATTCACGCACTCTGAGGCCATTGGAAAATTCGTCCTGGGTATTTGGCCCTTGGTCCCCAGGTTCGGCGTTGGGTCCCCGTGTACTTAGGCCGAAATTAGGACCTGGGTCCCCGAGTACCCAGGCCGAAATGGCTCTGGGTCGCCGATAACCCAGCCCGAAAAAGACCTTTGGATGCGTGATATTCACGCACTCTGGGGCCATTGGAAAATTCGTCCTGGGTATTTGCCATTGGTCTCCAGGTTTGGCCTTGGGTCCCCGTGCACTGAGGCCGAAATTAGGACCTTCGTCCCCAAGTGCCCAGGCCGAAATGGCCGTGGGACGCCGAGAACCCAGGCCGAAAAAGACCTTTGGATGCGTGGTTTTCACGCGCTCTTGGGTCGTTGGACAATTTAGCCTAGGTGTTTGGCCCTATGTCCCCGGGTTCGGCATTGGGTCCCCGTGTACTTAGGCCGAAGTTAGGACCTGGGTCCTCGAGTACCCAGGCCAAAATGGCCAGGGTCGCCTAGCACCCAGCCCGAGAAAGACCGTTGGATGCGTGATATTCACGCCCTCTGCGGTCGTTGGACAATTTGGCCTGGGTATTTGGGCCTTGGTCCCCGCGTTCGACCTTGGGTCCCCATGCACTTAGGCCGAAATTAGGACCTGGGTCCCCAAGTACCCAGGCCAAAATGACCCTGGGTCGCCGATAACCCAGTCTGAAAAAGACCTTTGGGTGCGTCATATTCACGCACCCTGGGGCCATTGGAAAATTCGTTCTGGGTATTTAACCCTTGGTCCCCAGGTTCAGCCTTGGGACCCCGTGCACTGAGGTCGAAATTAGGACCTTCGTCCCCAAATGCCCAGGCCGAAATGGCCGTGGGTCGCCGAGACCCTAGGCCGAAAAAGACCTTTGGATGAGTGAGATTCACGCGCTCTGGGGTCGTTGGACAATTTGGCCTGGGTATTTGGCTCTTGGTCCCCGGGTTCGGCCTTGGGTCCCCGTGCACTTAGGCCGAAATTAGGACCTGCGTCCCCGACTACCCAGGCCGAAATGGCCCTGGGTTGCCGAGAACCCAGTTCGAAAAAGACCTTTGGGTGCGTGATATTCACGCACTCTGAGGCCATTGGAAAATTCGTCCTGGGTATTTGGCCCTTGGTCCCCAGGTTCGGCCTTGGGTCCCCGTGTACTTAGGCCGAAATTAGGACCTGGGTCCCCGAGTACCCAGGCCGAAATGGCTCTGGGTCGCCGATAACCCAGCCCGAAAAAGACCTTTGGATGCGTGATATTAACGCACTCTGGGGCCATTGGAAAATTCGTCCTGGGTATTTGCCCTTGGTCTCCAGGTTTGGCCTTGGGTCCCCGTGCACTGAGGCCGAAATTAGGACCTTCGTCCCCAAGTACCCAGGCCGAAATGGCCGTGGGACGCCGAGAACCCAGGCCGAAAAAGACCTTTGGATGCGTGGTATTCACGCGCTCTTGGGTCGTTGGACAATTTAGCCTAGGTGTTTGGCCCTATGGTCCCCGGGTTCGGCATTGGGTCCCCGTGTACTTAGGCCGAAAGTTAGGACCTGGGTCCCTCGAGTACCCAGGCCAAAATGGCCAGGGTCGCCTAGCACCCAGCCCGAGAAAGACCGTTGGATGCGTGATATTCACGCCCTCTGCGGTCGTTGGACAATTTGGCCTGGGTATTTGGGCCTTGGTCCCCGCGTTCGACCTTGGGTCCCCATGCACTTAGGCCGAAATTAGGACCTGGGTCCCCAAGTACCCAGGCCAAAATGACCCTGGGTCGCCGATAACCCAGTCTGAAAAAGACCTTTGGGTGCGTCATATTCACGCACCCTGGGGCCATTGGAAAATTCGTTCTGGGTATTTAACCCTTGGTCCCCAGGTTCAGCCTTGGGACCCCGTGCACTGAGGTCGAAATTAGGACCTTCGTCCCCAAATGCCCAGGCCGAAATGGCCGTGGGTCGCCGAGACCCTAGGCCGAAAAAGACCTTTGGATGAGTGAGATTCACGCGCTCTGGGGTCGTTGGACAATTTGGCCTGGGTATTTGGCTCTTGGTCCCCGGGTTCGGCCTTGGGTCCCCGTGCATTTAGGCCGAAATTAGGACCTGCGTCCCCGACTACCCAGGCCGAAATGGCCCTGGGTTGCCGAGAACCCAGTTCGAAAAAGACCTTTGGGTGCGTGATATTCACGCACTCTGAGGCCATTGGAAAATTCGTCCTGGGTATTTGGCCCTTGGTCCCCAGGTTCGGCGTTGGGTCCCCGTGTACTTAGGCCGAAATTAGGACCTGGGTCCCCGAGTACCCAGGCCGAAATGGCTCTGGGTCGCCGATAACCCAGCCCGAAAAAGACCTTTGGATGCGTGATATTCACGCACTCTGGGGCCATTGGAAAATTCGTCCTGGGTATTTGCCATTGGTCTCCAGGTTTGGCCTTGGGTCCCCGTGCACTGAGGCCGAAATTAGGACCTTCGTCCCCAAGTGCCCAGGCCGAAATGGCCGTGGGACGCCGAGAACCCAGGCCGAAAAAGACCTTTGGATGCGTGGTTTTCACGCGCTCTTGGGTCGTTGGACAATTTAGCCTAGGTGTTTGGCCCTATGTCCCCGGGTTCGGCATTGGGTCCCCGTGTACTTAGGCCGAAGTTAGGACCTGGGTCCTCGAGTACCCAGGCCAAAATGGCCAGGGTCGCCTAGCACCCAGCCCGAGAAAGACCGTTGGATGCGTGATATTCACGCCCTCTGCGGTCGTTGGACAATTTGGCCTGGGTATTTGGGCCTTGGTCCCCGCGTTCGACCTTGGGTCCCCATGCACTTAGGCCGAAATTAGGACCTGGGTCCCCAAGTACCCAGGCCAAAATGACCCTGGGTCGCCGATAACCCAGTCTGAAAAAGACCTTTGGGTGCGTCATATTCACGCACCCTGGGGCCATTGGAAAATTCGTTCTGGGTATTTAACCCTTGGTCCCCAGGTTCAGCCTTGGGACCCCGTGCACTGAGGTCGAAATTAGGACCTTCGTCCCCAAATGCCCAGGCCGAAATGGCCGTGGGTCGCCGAGACCCTAGGCCGAAAAAGACCTTTGGATGAGTGAGATTCACGCGCTCTGGGGTCGTTGGACAATTTGGCCTGGGTATTTGGCTCTTGGTCCCCGGGTTCGGCCTTGGGTCCCCGTGCACATTGGCCAAAATTAGGACCTGCGTCCCCGAGTACGCAGGCCGAAATGGCCGTGGGTCGCCGAGAACCCAGTTCGAAAAAGACCTTTGGGTGCGTGATATTCACGCACTCTGGGGCCATTGGAAAATTCGTCCTGGGTATTTCCCCTTGGTCCCCAGGTTCGGCCTTGGGTCCCCGTGCACTGAGGCCGAAATTAGGACCTTCGTCCCCAAGTGCCAAGGCCGAAATGGCCGTGGGTCGCCGAGAACCCAGGCCGAAAAAGACCTTTGGATGCGTGATATTCACGCGCTCTGGGGTCGTCGGACAATTTAGCCTGGGTGTTTGGCCCTATGTCCCCGGGTTCGGCATTGGGTCACCGTGTACTTAGGCCGAAGTTAGGACCTGGGTCCCCGAGTACCCAGGCCGAAATGGCTCTTGGTCGCCGATAACCCAGGCTGAAAAAGACCTTTGGATGCGTGATATTCACGCACTCTGGGGTCATTGGAAAATTTGTCCTAGGTATTTAACCCTTGGTCCCCGGGTTCGGCCTTGCGTCCCTGTGCGCTTAGCCGAAATTAGGACGTGCGTCCTCGAGTACCCAGGCCAAAATGGCCTGGGTCGCCTAGCACCCAACCAGAGAAAGACCTTTGGATGCGTGATATTCACGCGCTCTGGGGTTGTTGGACAATTTGGCTGTGGGTATTTGGGCCTTGGTCCCCTAGTTCGACCTTGGGTCCCCGTGCACTTAGGCCGAAATTAGGACCTGGGTCCCCAAGTAGCCAGGCCGAAATGGCCCTGGGTCGCCGATAACCCATTCTGAAAAAGACCTTTGGGTGCGTGATATTCACGCACTCTGGGGCCATTGGAAAATTCATTCTGGGTATTTGGCCCTTGGTCCCCAGGTTCGGCCTTGGGTCCCCGTGCACTGAGGCAGAAATTAGGACCTTCGTCCCCAAGTGCCCAGGCCAAAATGGTCGTGGGTCGCCGAGAACTCAGGCCGAAAAAGACCTTTGGATGCGTGATATTCACGCGCTCTGGGGTCGTTGGACAATTTGGCCCTGGGTATTTGGCCCTTGGTCCCCGGGTTCGGCCTTGGGTCCCCGTGCACTTTAGGCCGAAATTAGGACCTGCGTCCCCGAGTACCCAGGCCGAAATGGCCCTGGGTCGCCGAGAACCCAGTTCGAAAAAGACCTTTGGGTGCGTGATATTCACGCACTCTGAGGCCATTGGAAAATTCGTCCTGGGTATTTGGCCCTTGGTCCCCAGGTTCGGCGTTGGGTCCCCGTGTACTTAGGCCGAAATTAGGACCTGGGTCCCCGAGTACCCAGGCCGAAATGGCTCTGGGTCGCCGATAACCCAGCCCGAAAAAGACCTTTGGATGCGTGATATTCACGCACTCTGGGGCATTGGAAAATTCGTCCTGGGTATTTGCCCATTGGTCTCCCAGGTTTGGCCTTGGGTCCCCGTGCACTGAGGCCGAAATTAGGACCTTCGTCCCCAAGTGCCCAGGCCGAAATGGCCGTGGGACGCCGAGAACCCAGGCCGAAAAAGACCTTTGGATGCGTGGTTTTCACGCGCTCTTGGGTCGTTGGACAATTTAGCCTAGGTGTTTGGCCCTATGTCCCCGGGTTCGGCATTGGGTCCCCGTGTACTTAGGCCGAAGTTAGGACCTGGGTCCTCGAGTACCCAGGCCAAAATGGCCTGGGTCGCCTAGCACCCAGCCCGAGAAAGACCGTTGGATGCGTGATATTCACGCCCTCTGCGGTCGTTGGACAATTTGGCCTGGGTATTTGGGCCTTGGTCCCCGCGTTCGGCCTTGGGTCCCCATGCACTTAGGCCGAAATTAGGACCTGGGTCCCCAAGTACCCAGGCCAAAATGACCCTGGGTCGCCGATAACCCAGTCTGAAAAAGACCTTTGGGTGCGTCATATTCACGCACCCTGGGGCCATTGGAAAATTCATTCTGGGTATTTAAACCTTGGTCCCCAGGTTCAGCCTTGGGTCCCCGTGCACTGAGGTCGAAATTAGGACCTTCGTCCCCAAATGCCCAGGCCGAAATGGCCGTGGGTCGCCGAGACCCTAGGCCGAAAAAGACCTTTGGATGAGTGAGATTCACGCGCTCTGGGGTCGTTGGACAATTTGGCCTGGGTATTTGGCTCTTGGTCCCCGGGTTCGGCCTTGGGTCCCCTGTGCACATTGGCCAAAATTAGGACCTGCGTCCCCGAGTACACAGGCCGAAATGGCCGTGGGTCGCCGAGAACCCAGTTCGAAAAAGACCTTTGGGTGCGTGATATTCACGCACTCTGGGGCCATTGGAAAATTCGTCCTGGGTATTTCCCCTTGGTCCCCAGGTTCGGCCTTGGGTCCCCGTGCACTGAGGCCGAAATTAGGACCTTCGTCCCCAAGTGCCAAGGCCGAAATGGCCGTGGGTCGCCGAGAACCCAGGCCGAAAAAGACCTTTGGATGCGTGATTTTCACGCGCTCTGGGGTCGTCGGACAATTTAGCCTGGGTGTTTGGCCCTATGTCCCCGGGTTCGGCATTGGGTCACCGTGTACTTAGGCCGAAGTTAGGACCTGGGTCCCCGAGTACGCAGGCCGAAATGGCTCTTGGTCGCCGATAACCCAGGCTGAAAAAGACCTTTGGATGCGTGATATTCACGCACTCTGGGGTCATTGGAAAATTTGTCCTAGGTATTTAACCCTTGGTCCCCGGATTCGGCCTTGCGTCCCTGTGCGCTTAGTCGAAATTAGGACGTGTGTCCTCGAGTACCCAGGCCAAAATGGCTTGGGTCGCCTAGCACCCAGCCCGAGAAATACCTTTGGATACGTGATATTCACGCGCTCTGGAGTCGTTGGACAATTTGGCCTGGGTATTTGGGCCTTGGTCCCCTAGTTCGACCTTGGGTCCCCGTGCACTTAGGCCGAAATTAGGACCTGGGTCCCCAAATTATCCAGGCCGAAATGGCCCTGGGTTGCCGATAACCCAGTCTGAAAAAGACCTTTGGGTGCGTGATATTCACGCACTCTGGGGCCATTGGAAAATTTGTTCTGGGTATTTGGCCCTTGGTCCCCAGGTTCGGCCTTGGATCCCCGTGCACTGAGGCCGAAAGTAGGACCTTCGTCCCCAAGTGCCCAGGCCGAAATGGCCGTGTGTAGCCGAGAACCCTGGCCGAAAAAGACCATTGGATGCGTGATATTCACGATCTCTGGGGTCGTTGGACAATTTGGCCTGGGTATTTGGCCCATGGTCCCCGGGTTTGGCCTTGGGTCCCCGTGCACATAGGCCGAAATTAGGACCTGCATCCCCGAGTACCCAGGCCGAAATGGCCGTGGGTCGCCGAGAACCCAGGGCGAGAAAGACCTTTGGGTGCGTGATATTCACGCACTTTGGGGCCATTGGAAAATTCGTCCTGGTATTTGGCCCTGGTCCCCAGATTCGGCGTTGGGTCCCAGTGTACTTAGCCGAAGTTAGGACCTGGGTCCCGAGTACCCAGGCCGAAATGGCTCTG
>BNST01000132.1:0-50982 GCA_019650275.1 Xylocarpus granatum | reverse complement strand
AGGTGTCGGATGCATTTGGCATTGTGCGGACGAACCTAAGTATGCAGGAAATGATATGAGCAGAAAATGAGGCAGCAAAGGAGAGCATGGGCCAGAAAATTCGCACAACAAGCATGGCAACAGCAAATGTGCAGCCCAACAAAGAGGCCTGGCCAGTATTTGACTTAATCCTAATCAATGAAGGACATCTATGCCAAGGAGAATTCCAGCAGCAGCAGGACATCTATGCCAAGCAGAGTTCCAGAGCAGCAGTACATCCATGCTAAGAAGAGTTCTATCAGCTGCAGGACACTCATGATGAGTTCCAGTAGCAATAGGATAGTCGTGACAAGGAGAATTCTAAGGGCAGAAGGATATGCATTCAGAGTCCTAGTCCTAGAAGGATTAGGCAAGAGGAAGTGAAACCACTGTAAAATAGAAGATAAGGTAGGAATTCTAGTCTAGGTAGAAATTCAAGAAAGACCAAGAATCCTTGTAGACTTAGGAATCATTTGGGCGAATAAGTATCCTTCTGCCCTTAGAATTCTTCTTGTCATGACTATCCTATTGCTACTGGAATTCATCATGCGTGTCCTGCTGCTGATAGGACTCTTCTTGGCATAGATGTCCTGCTGCTGCTGGAATTCTCCTTGGCATGGATATCCTGCTGCTGCTAGAACTCTGCTTGGTGTAGATTTCCTTCACTAATTAGGATTAAGTCAAATACTGGTTGGGCTTCACTGCTGGGATGCATACTTTCTGTTGCCATTCTTGTTATGCACATTTTCTGGCCCATGCTCTCCTTTGTCGCCCCATTTTCTGCCCATTGCCTTTCCTGCATACTTAGGTTCTCAACACCAGTGCACAGGATGAATTTACTGGAGTGACCAGATCATCCCCACAAGTGTGGTAGAGGCTTCGGGCAAGTTCAACAATGCATGGGACAAACTTCCGGGAGAAATTCGAATATCCATGTGGGTGCATCAGCGGCATCAGACATGCATGGCAGTGCACGGCATGAACTTCCGAGAGCGACCAGAACATCCCTGTAGGCTCGGCTGAGGCATTGGTTGTGTTTGGCACTGCTCGGATCAAAATTCCGGGAGCAACTGGAACATATCCACGGGCATGGCAGAGGCTTTGGCGTGTTGAGTAGTGCATGGGATGAACTTGCCGAAGCAACATGAACGTCCCTGCAGGTGCAGCCGCGGTGGCAGATGCATTCAGTAGTGCACGAGACAAACTTTTGAGAGCGACAAGAACATCTCCGCAGGCACAATAGGGGCATCGGGCGCTTTCGGCAGTGTGCAGGACCAATTTCTGGGAGCAACCAGAACATCCCCACGTTGGCAGCAGCAGCATCAAGCACATTGGGCAGTGCCGGGGACAAACTTCCGGGAGCGACCAGAACATCCCCATGAGTGCGGCATATGCTTTGGGTGCATTCAGTAGTGCACAGGACGAGCTACCGGGAGCAACCTGAACATCCCCATGGGCATGGGAGAGGTGTCAGGCATGTTCAGCAGTGCATGGGACAAGCTTCTGGGTGTGACCCGAACATCCCCGCAGGCGCGGTAGCGGTGTTGGTCAAGTTTGGCTGTGCATGGGATGAACTTTTGGAAGCGACTGGAACATCTCCGCAGGTGTGGCAGAGGCTTCAAGAGCATTTGTGTTGAGAACCTAAGTATACAGGAAAGGCAATGGGTAGAAAATGGGGCAGCAAAGGAGAGCATGGGCCAGAAAATGTGCACAACAAGCCTGGGAACAGCAAGTGTGCAGTCCCGGCAGTGAGGCCTGAGTGTTCCTAATCAATGAAGGACATTCATGCCAACAAGAGTTCCAGCAGAAGAAGGATATTTGCATCAGAAAGAACTCCAGCAGCAGTAAGACGTTTATGCCAAGCAGAGTTCTAGCAGCAGCAGGATATCCATGCCAAGCAGAGCTCCAGCAGCAGCAGGACATCCATGCCAAGAAGAGTTTCTATCAGCAGTAGGACACTCATGATGAGTTCCATAGCAATAGGATAGTCGCGACAAGAAGAATTCTAAGGGCAGAAGGATATGCATTCAGAGTCCTAGTCCTAGAAGGATAAGCCAAGAGGAAGTCCAGCTGCTGTAGAAAACAAGATAAAGTAGGAATTCTAGTCTAAGTAGGAATTCAAGAAAGACCAAGAATCCTAGTAGGATTAGGACACAAAGGATAAGGTCTATCTTGATAATGTTTTATTTGACTTAGAAAAGCTTGTTGACTTAGGAAAACATATCCTAAGTGGATAAGGAACCTAAGTACTAGTTAAATTAGGATAAGGCTGTCTTAGGACTATAAATACAGCCCATTATTTGTGAGGAGGACATAAGCTACGAATTTTGTTATTTTCTCATTCATTAATCAAGAATCAAAGGTAAGCATTCTTGCTCACATTCTTGTTTATATTTCGGTTATCTTTTAAGAGTTGTCTTGAGATAACTTGGGCTTAAGTTAAGGTTAAGAGTTGTCTTCCTTGCTTAAGAGCTAAGGTTGAAGTTAAGAGTTGTCTTCTTCAACCAAGGCAAGTTGTGATAGGTTTAAGAGTTGTCTTGCCTATCCAACATATCTTTATATATATTAGTTAACCCGAAGGACAGCTTAGGGGATATAAAATAAGAAAAGAACTCAAGAATCAAATGGGACAGCAAGTTAGGAAGGATTCCAGTAGGCGTGCTGACCCCTAAGGTGTAGAAAAGTTGGGGAAAAAATCGGACCCCAACAAATTGGTGCTCTCGTTGAGAGATCAGCACAACCACCAGTTGAGAGGAAGCACAAACACCTCTACAAATGAGTGCTACCATGTCATCTCGCAGCATTCACCCTGCACTACAGGAACAAACTGGGGAAGATTTCTCAGCCACCAACCGCGGAAGAATCCTTGCCTTGGAGAGGAACCAAAATGCGATCAATGACCAGGTAGGTGATATCAAACACCAACTATCATCTATCATTCATTCTCTTGAACAATTGAAAGAGAGACACACCCCGAGTGGCCGAAAAACAAGTCCAAACCGAGCAGGCAGAAACAGCCACCTACCACAAACGTCTAGGAGGCTTCAATCTAGAAATCACACTGCACCAAGTGCATGAGGAAGATTCTGACCAGGAGCAGCTTCCCTCTCAAGAAAGGGGGAAAAGGCGCACAAGTTTGGGAAGCAGGAGGGAGACTTCACCAAACGAACACCTGCCCCATGATCACTACAATGATTATAGCGACAATGAGGAGGTGCTGGACAGAAGGCCTGCATCATGGCAACCAAGAAGGGTACAAAATCACCCTGAGGCAGAACCATGGCACACCACAAGGAGGGAAGATTGGCACTACGACAGCCCAAGCCATTACACATGGCCTAAGGTAAAAATTGAGTTCCCTACCTTTGAGAAAGGGAGATCCAACGAATGGATCTCCAAGGCTGAATTTTACTTTGAAAAACAAGGTATTGAAAGAGGTGAAAGGGTTGATTTTGCATCCTATCACCTATGTGGGAGAGCCAACCAATGGTGGCGTTGGCTTAAGGCCACCTATGGCCGAGAAGGGAGAAGGATAGGCTGGACAAGGTTCACACAAGAGTTAGTGAACAGATTTGGCCCATCCAGCATGACAAACTATGAGGGACAGCTTGCCAAGATAAGGCAAGAAGGGATCTCTAGAAAGTTACCTTGAAGAATTCGAAAGGTTAGCCGAATTGGTAGGACATTGGCCAGATAGTGCACTAATTGGCACTTTTCTAGATGGCCTTGTACCTTGGCTAAGCCGAGAAGTGAAGATGAGGGATCCAAACTCTCTCACTCAGTGCATTCGGTTGGCAAGACTCATCAATGATGGGAGAAGCATCACCCGCAGCACAACCAAGGTCATCAAACCCTCGGACAAACTAGGTAAAGCACCCTCATCAAGTAAGACAGCAGCCCTCAAAAACAAAGGACCCTCTCAAACTATCCACCGAAGAAATCAACAGGAGGATCGAAAGAGGCCTATGTTTTAGGTGCAACGATAAGTGGCAAGTTGGCCACAAGTGCAAGAAAGGGCTGTTCAACATCATTGAAGTAGTAAGTGATGAAGAACACGAGGAAAACAGCGAGGAAGAACAAGACAGCCGCATGGACAGCGAGGAGGAAGCAGAGTCAGAACACTCCCCAGATCATGCGAAGAAGGCGAAATCAATTTGCATGCAGTAGGGGCAACCACCAAGCCTACTGCCATGAGGTTATTCGCAACCATTAACGGAAAAAACGTTTTAGTGTTGATAGATAGTGGAGCTACTCATAACTTTATCAACTCAAAATTGGTCAAAACACTTCAGCTACGTCCGAAAAAGATTGCACCCTTTGAGGTAAGAGTGGCAAGCGGACAGAAGCTCAAGTGCGCACAATTAATCCAGGCAGTAGCTATGCAGATTCAAGGAGTCAAAATAGAGGCGGAACTGCATGTGTTAGCCCTGGCAGGTCTTGATGTGGTTTTAGGCAATGCTTGGCTTAAAACCATAGGCAAGATAATGTTCAACTATGAATCCATGGCCATGCACTTCCAATGGAAGGGAAGGGACTGCACATGGGAGGCATCCACCACCAATGCAGTGCATCATTGTGAGGTAAGTACCCTTGAATGACTATACAGAAAAAGGGCACAATGTTTTGCGATTCTCTTGGCCACAAAAGAGGAAAACACAGCCGAACATCATACACACGAAGACATACCAATAGGAGTAAGGATCTATTTGGAGCAATTCGGAGATGTCTTAGGAGAGCCACAAGGACTACCACCCTCAAGACATTACGACCATGCCATCCCATTAATCGACGAAACCAAGGCAATTAATGTAGCACCTTACCGGTATGCACACTTCCAAAAGAACGAGATCGAAAGACAAGTGGAAGAGATGCTACAGCAAGGTATTATCCGACCTAGCACCTCACCCTTTTTCTTCTCCCGTTCTACTTGTTAGAAAGAAAGACGAAACTTGGAGGTTTTGCACCGATTATCGGGCACTCAACCAAGCAACTGTCAAGGATCTTTTTCTGATCCCAACAATTGATGATATGCTGGACGAGTTACATGGAGCAAAGCTGTTCACCAAGCTGGATCTCAAGGCCGGATATCATCAAATACGCATGAAAGAAGAGGACGTGCAGAAGACAGCATTTTGGACTCATAGTGGACACTACGAGTACCTAGTCATGCCCTTCGGATTATGCAACGCACCCTCCACCTTTCAAGCAGCCATGAACGACATCTTCAAACCTTATTTGCGCAGGTTTGTCTTAGTCTTCTTTGATGACATTTTGGTCTATTCCAGGAACCACAATGATCACATAGAACACTTAGCAAAAGTGCTAGAAGTGTTAAGAAGAAATCTTTCGTCATCAAGCCATCCAAGTGCACATTCATGCAAGAGGAGCTTGAATACCTCGGTCACATCATATCCGAAAGATGGAGTGAAGGTAGACCAATGGAAAATAGGAGCCATGCAAACATGGCCAACTCCAAAGAATGTCATAGAACTTAGAGGATTTCTAGGTTTGACAGGCTACTATCGCCGATTTGTTCGCAAATACGGTGCCATAGCAAAACCACTAACGGATTTGCTAAAGAAGGACGGATTCCTATGGACAGAGAAGAGTGAAGACACATTCAAGTTGTTGAAGCAAGCTATGTGTGAGACCCCAGTGTTAGCACTGCCCGACTTCAACCAAACCTTCGAGCTTCACACTGACGCATGTCAAGATGGAATAGGTGCTGTCCTGAGTCAAGCCGGAAGACCTATTGCATACATGAGCAGAGTCTTAGGGCCCATGAAGAAGGAATGGTCAGTATACACCAAGGAGATGTTAGCCATCATCCATGCAGTCAAGGTATGGTGACCTTACCTTCTTGGGAGGAAATTCCTGATCATTACAGATCAACAACCCTTGAGAAGCCTCATGGAGCAGAAAATTACCACCCCAGAGCAGCAAAAGTTCCTTGTCAAGTTGCTGGGTTACGAGTATGAAATAATCTACAAACTAGGCAAGGAAAATAAAGTGGCAGACGCATTGTCCAGAAGCAATGGAGGTCAAGCATTGTGGACAGCATGTGAGCCTAATGACGCATGCCTCACTGCCATTAGCGGAGCGGAGTGGAATGTATGGACAGAAATCAAGGAGGCAATAGAAATTGACCCTCAAAGCCAAGAGCTCATGCAAGAAGATCAAGAATTTTGACCCTAAGGTTAGTAAATTCACCCCTAAGAATGGATATATTTGGCACAAACAGCAGCTGTATGTACCAAACATACCGAGACTAAAGGGGAAGATCTTAAATCACTTCCACAACTCATGGGAAGGAGGACATTTAGGATGGTTCCGTACTTCCATGCAGATCAAGCTATTCTTTTGGTTAGAAGGATTCAAGGTAGAAGTCAAAAAGAAAAAAGCAATTGTGACATTTGCCCATGGATAAAACCAGAAGATGGCAAGACCAAGGGATTGCTACAACCTTTGCCATTACCCATACAAGTTTGGGAAGACTATAATGACATCCAGCAGCAGTTTTCCAACTTTCACCTTGAGGACAAGGTGAGTCTTCAAGAAAGGGGGATTGTTGAGAACCTAAGTATGCAGGAAAGGCAATGGGCAGAAAATGGGGCGACAAAGGAGAGCATGGGCCAGAAAATGTGCATAACAAGAGTGGCAACAGAAAGTATGCAGCCCAGCAGTGAAGCCCAACCAGTATTTGACTTAATCCTAATTAATGAAGGAAATCTATGCCAAGCAGAGTTCCAGCAGCAGCAGCAGCAGGACATCTATGCCAAGAAGAGTTCTATCAGCAGCAGGACATGCATGATGAATTCAAGTAGCAATAGGATAGTCACGACAAGAAGAATTCTAAGGGCAGAAGGATACTCATTGAGAGTCCTAGTCCTAGAAGGATAAGCCAAGAGGAAGTCCAGCTGCTGTAGAAAACAAGATAAAGTAGGAATTCTAGTCTAAGTAGGAATTCAAGAAAGACCAAGAATCCTAGTAGGATTAGGAAACAAAGGATAAGGTCTATCTTGATAATGTTTTATTTGACTTAGAAAAGCTTGTTGACTTAGGAAAACATATCCTAAGTGGATAAGGAACCTAAGTACTAGTTAAATTAGGATAAGGCTGTCTTAGGACTATAAATACAGCCCATTATTTGTGAGGAGGACATAAGCTACGAATTTTGTTATTTTCTCATTCATTAATCAAGAATCAAAGGTAAGCATTCTTGCTCACATTCTTGTTTATATTTTCGGTTATCTTTTAAGAGTTGTCTTGAGATAACTTGGGCTTAAGTTAAGGTTAAGAGTTGTCTTCCTTGCTTAAGAGCTAAGGTTGAAGTTAAGAGTTGTCTTCTTCAACCAAGGCAAGTTGTGATAGGTTTAAGAGTTGTCTTGCCTATCCAACATATCTTTATATATATTAGTTAACCCAAAGGACAGCTTAGGGGATATAAAATAAGAAAAGAACTCAAGAATCAAACGGGACAGCAAGTTAGGAAGGATTCCAGTAAGTGTGCTGACCCTTAAGGTGTAGAAAAGTTGAGAAAGAAATCGGGACCCTAACAACTGGTCAACATGTTTGATGCTGCTGGTGAACCCACGGGATTTTTCCGGTTGCTCCCAAAAGTTCATCCGCGCACTGCTGAGCACACTCGATGCCTCTGCTGTGCCTGCAAAGATTCCGGTCGCTCTTGGAAGTTCGTCCTGAAAAGTACCAAACACGTGTGACAGGTTGCTCCCAAAAGTTCATACTGCACACAACCGAATGTGCCCAATACCTCCACCGTGCCTGGTGGGATGTTCCGGTCGCTCCAAAAAGTTTATCCTGTGCACTGCCCAACATGCTGAAGCCTCTGCCATGCCCGTGAGGATGTTCCTGCCGCTCCCAGAAGTTCATCCAGCTCACTGCCAAATGTGTCCAATGCTGCTGCCGCTCCCGCGGGGATGTTCGGGTTGATCACAGAAGTTTGTCCCGCACACTTTTGAATACACCCAATGCCTCTCCCATGCCTATGGTGATGTTTCGGTCGCTACTTGAAGTTCATCTCAACCACTGCTGAATGTGCCCAATGCCGCTGTCGCACCCACGGGGATTTCCAGCTTTCGTAACTGCAGGGATTTACTGGCTGCTGCGGGAAGTTTGTCCCAAGAACTGCTGAACTCATCTGATGCCTCTTCTGAGCCAACGGGGATTTTTTGGGTCGCTCCCGGAAGTTCATCCCGCACACTGCCCAACACACCCAAAGCATCTGCCATGCCCAGGGGGATGTTCCGGTTGCTCCCGGAAGTTCATCTTCCGTACTGCCAAATGCAACTGACACCTCTACCGTGCCCATGGGGATGTTCTGGTTACTCCAGGAAGTTTGACTTGTGCACAGCCCAATGAGGCTGACACCTCTGCCATGCCCACGAGGATGTTCAGGTCACTCCCACAAGTTCATCCTGCGCACTGCCCAATGCGCTGAAGCCTCTGCCATGCTCACAAGGATATTCCCGTTGCTCCCAGAAGTTTGCCCCATTCACTACAAACCTGCCTGACATCGCTGTCGCGCTTGCAGGAATGTTTGGGTTGCTCCCAGAAATTCGTCCCGCACACTACAAACTGTTGAGGACCTTAGGAGGTAAATGGACCATGAGCAGATGCGAGAGAGGCGCCAAGCAGCAAGAGAGGCAGAAGAGGCCAGAATGTGCACACAAAAAGCTTGCATGCGGCAGCAGTGAAGCATGGCCAGGTTCTGACTTTGTCCTAATTGACTGCAGACATCCAAGCCAAGAAGGACCACAGCATTGGCAGGATATGCATAGTGCAAGCCGAGCAGGAGAAGAAAATGAGCGGGATGAAGAACTCCAGCAGCAACAAGACGTCATGAAGGGTTTACCTTCAACAAGATGTTCACCTCAAGAAGTCTTGGGATGGAAGGACACGCCATATGGAAGTCCAAATCCTAGAAGGAAACAGCAAGATAAGGACAGAAAGATTTAGTAAAAATAGGATTTGTCAATCAAGAAAGACCAAGAATCCTAGTAGAATTAGGAAACATTTGGATAAGGTCTATCTTCATAAAAATTGAGTTGTCTTAGAAAACCTTGTTGACCTAGGAAAATATAACCAAAGTGTGTAAGGAACTTAACTACTAATTGAATTAGGATAAGGCTGTCTAATACTATAAATACAGCCCATTATTTGTGAGCAGGGAGATGCTTTGAATTTGTAGGTTTTCATTCATTAATTAAGAATCAAGCTTTAGCATTCTTGCTTATATTCTTGTTTATATTTTGATTATCTTTTAAAAGTTATCTTCAGATAACGTGGGCTCAAGACAAGATGAAGAGTTGTCTTCCTTGCTTAGGAGCTTAGGTTGAAGTCAAGAGTTGTCTTCTTCAACCAAGGCAAGTTGTGATAGGTTTAAGAGTTGTCTTGCCTATCCAACAAATCATTCTGCACACTACTGAACGTGCTCGATGCCACTTCCACTCTTGCAAGGATGTTCCAGTTGCTTCCCAAAGTTCATGCCGCACACTGCCAAACTGTTGGGGTCTCTATTTTTTTCCCCAACTTTTCTATGCCTTAGGGGTCAACACGCCTACTGGAATTCTTCCTAACTTGCTGTCCCTTTGATTCTTGAGTTCTTTTCTTATATTTATGTCCCCTAAGCTGTCCTTCGGGTTAACTAATATATATATAAGGATATGTTGGATAGGCAAGACAACTCTTAAACCTATCACAACTTGCCTTGGTTGAAGAAGACAACTCTTAACTTCAACCTAAGCTCTTAAGCAAGGAAGACAACTCTTAACCTTGTCTTAAGCCCAAGTTATCTCAAGACAACTCTTAAAAGATAACCGAAAATATAAACAAGAATGTGAGCAAGAATGCTAACCTTGATTCTTGATTATTGAATGAGAAAATAACAAAATTCGGAGCATATGTCCTCCTCACAAATAATGGGCTGTATTTATAGTCCTAAGACAGCCTTATCCTAATTTAACTAGTACTTAGGTTCCTTATCCACTTAGGATATGTTTTCCTAAGTCAACAAGCTTTTCTAAGTCAACTAAAATATTATCAAGATAGACCTTATCCCATTGTTTCCTAATCCTACTAGGATTCTTGGTCTATCTTGAATTTCTACCTAGATTAGAATTCCTACCTTATCTTGTATTTCTACAGCGGCTGGACTTCCTCTTGCCTTATCCTTCTCGAACTAGGACTCTCAATGTGTATCCTTCTGCCCTTAGAATTCTTCTTGTTGTGACTATCCTATCGCTACTGGAATTTATCATGCGTGTCCTGCTGCTGATAGAATTAACCTTGGCATGGATGTCCTGCTACTGCTGGATCTCTGCCTGGCATAGATGTGCTGCCGCTGCTGGAACTCTTCTTGGCGTAGATGTCCTCCTACTGCTGGAACTCTTCTTGACATGGACGTATTGCTTCTGCTGGAGTTCTTCTTGATGCAATTATCCTTCTTCTGCTGGAACTCTTGTTGGTGTGAATGTCCTTCATTAATTAGGATTAAGTCAAATACTAGTTGGGCCTCACTGCTGGGCTGCATACTTGCTGTTGCCATGCTTGTTGTGCACATTTTTTGGCCCATGCTTGTTGTGCACACTTTTTGGCCCATGCTCTCCTTTGCTGCCCCATTTTCTACCCATTGCCTTTCTTGAATACTTAGGTTCTCAACACGAACACAGTCGACACCTCCGCTGTGCCTGCAGGGATGTTCCGGTTGCTCCTGGAAGTTCGTCCCCTGCATTGCCAAATGCACCCAAAGCCTCTTCCGTGCCCAAGGGGATGTTCCAGTTGCTCCAGGAAGTTTCTCTAGTGCACCACCAAATGTGTCTGACATGGCCGTGGCTGCAGAAATGTTTTGGTCAGTCCCAGAAGTTCATCCCACGCACTGCAGAATGCACCCCATGCCTCAGCCGTGCCCACGAGGTTGTTTTTGGTCACTCCCCGAAGTTTGTCCTATCCACTGCTGAACGTGTCCTATGCCTCTACCAAGCCTGTGGTGAATTTTTGGTCGCTCCCAAAAGTTGATCTTGTGCACTGCTTAATGACCCCGATGCCTCTGCCTCGCCTGCAGGGATGTTCCTGTCTCTCCCAGAAGTTTGTCCCACACACTGCCCAATGTGCCCGAAGCCTCTGCTATGCCCGGGGGAAGGTTCTGGTTGCTTTTGGAAGTTTGTCCCATATACTGCTGAACATGTCTAACGCCACTGCACCTGCAGGATTTTTCAGGTCGGTCCAAGAAGTTCATCCTGCACACTGCCTAAAGCACCCCACGCCTCTGCCCGTGGGGATGTTTGGGTTGCTCCCAGAAGTTCGTCCTGTGCACTGCCAAAGCACATGATGCCTGTGCTGCAGTGCGGGGATGCTCCGGTCGCTCACGGAAGTTATTCTAGAGAACTGCCAAATGCATCCAATGCTTCTGCCGAGCCAGCGACATTTTTCTGGTTGCTCCTGGAAGTTCGTCTTGCGCACTGCCGAACATTCCCCATGCCACTGCCACGCCCGCAGGGATGTTCCGGTTTCTCCCAAAAGTTCATCCCATGCACTGCTGAATGTGCCCTACGCCTTTGCCGCACCCACAGGGTTGTTCTGGTTGCTCCCAAAAGTTCATTTAGAGCACTGCTGAATGCATCCGATGCCTCTGCTGAGCCTCCAGGGATGTTCCGGTCTCTCCCGGAAGTTCATCCCACACATTACCGAACGCGCCCAATGCTGCTACAGCACCTACGGGGATGTTCTGGTCACTCCCGGATGTTCATCCTGTGCAGTGCTGAACATGCCCAATGTCTCTGTTGCACCAGCTGGGATGTTCCGATCACTTGAGGAAGTTTGTCCCATGCACAGCTTTACATGTCCGACTCTGAGGCCACACCCATGGGGATCTTCCGCTTGCTCCCATAAGTTCATCTTGGTCGCTGCCAAATGCGCCTGACGCCTTCGCCATGCCAGCAGAGATGTTCCGGTCGCTCCCGCAAGTTCGTCCTGAGCACTGTCGAATGCGTCCGACATCTCTTCCGAGCCTGCAGGGATGTTCCAGTTGCTCCCGGAAGTTCATCCTGCGCACTGCTATATGCGACCAATGCCTTTGCCACACCCATGGGGATGTTTGGTCCCTTCCAGAAGTTCGTCCCGCTCACTGCTGAAGGCGCTGACACCTTGGCTGTGCCCGCGGTGATGTTCTGGTTGCTCCCAGAAGTTCATCCCGAGCACTGTCGAATGTGTCCGACATCTCTGCCAAGCCCGTAGGGATGTTCCAGAAGCTCCCGGAAGTTCGTCTCGTGCACTACTGAATGCAACTGATGCCTCTGCCATGCCCGCGGGGATGTTCCGGTCGCTCCCAGAAGTTTGTCCCCGCTCACTGCCGAATGTGCCCTGCACCATGGCCACACCTGCAGGAATGTTCTGTCACTCCCACAAATTTGTCCCGTGCACTGCCTGACACGTACAACATCACAACCGTGCCTGCAGGGATGTTTGGGTCTCTCCAGGAAGTTTGTCCCGTGCACTGCCGAATGCGCCTGAAGCCTGCCTCTGCCACACCCGCTGGGATGTTCTGGTCGCTCCTAGAAGTTCGGGCAGCACACTGCCCAATGTGCCCAAAGCCTCTACTATGCCTGCAGGAATGTTCGATCGCTCCTGGAAGTTCATCCCGTACACTGCTGAACACGTCCGATGCTCGATGCCACCCCCACGAGGATGTTTGGGTTGCTCTTGGAAGCTCATCCCGTGCACTGCCCAGCATGCCCAAAGCCTCTGCCACGCCTTGAGGGATGTTCCGGTCACTTCCGCAAGTTCGTCCCGAGCACTGCCGAACATGACCAACGCCTCTGCCAGGCCGCGGGGAATTTTCTGGTAGCTCCTGGAAGTTCTTCCCAAGCAGTGCTGAACACACCCAATGCCTCTGCCACACCTGCATGGATGTTCTCGTCACTCCTGGAAGTTCGTGCCGTGAACTGCCCAATGCACCCAAAGCCTATGCTATGCTAGTGGGGATGTTCTGGTCACTCCCAGAAGTTTGTCCCATGCACTGCCAAACGCGCCTGACGCCGCTGCCGTGCCCATAGGGATGTTCGGGTCACTCCCAGAAGTTCATCCCACACACTGCCGAATGTGCTTGACACCTCTGCCATGCCTGCGGGGATGTTCCGTTTGCTCCTGGAAATTCGTCCCTCGCACTGCCGAACACATCCGAAGCCTCTGCTGCACTCATATGGATGTTCTGGCCACTCCAAGAAGTTAGTCCCATGCACTGCCCAACGTGTTTGATGCCGCTGCTGAGCATGCAGGGATATTCTGTTTGCTCCCAGAAGTTCGTGCTGCGAACTGCTCAGTGCCCGAAGCCTCAGCAGTGCCCTGCAGGGATGTTCCGATCACTTCCAAAAATTCATCCCGTGCACTGCCAAGTGCGTCAGACACCTCTGCCGAGCATGCTGGGATGTTCCGCCAACTCTCGCACTGCCGAATGTGTCTGCCCCATAGCCACGCCCCTGGGGATGTTCGGCTCACACCGGGAAGTTCAGTCCTGCGCACTGCCGAACATGTCCAATGCCGCTGCTGTGCTCACAAGCATGTTCGGGTTACTCCCAGAAGTTCATCCAGTGCACTGCCCAACGTGTCCACCACCACCACTGCACCTGCAGGGATGTTTGGGTTGCTCCGGGAAGTTTATCCCACGCACTGCTGAACATGCCCAAAGCCCCTGCCAGGCCGTGGGGATGTTCCAGTCTCTCGGGAAGTTTGTCCCGCACACTGCCGAACGTGCCCAGAAAGCCCCTGCCGGGCCGTGGGGATGTTCCAGTCTCTCCAGGAAGTTCATCCTGTACACTGCCCAATGTACTGCCTAACACGCCCGACACCTCTACCGCACCCATGGGGATGTTCCAGTCACTCATGGAAGTTTATCCTGTACACTGCCGAATGCAGCCCTGATGCCTTTCTAGAGCCTGCGGGCATGTTCCAGTTGCTCCAGGAAGTTTGTTCCACACACTGCCCAAAGTGTCTGATGCCACAATGCTCTAGTCTCTCCGAAAGTTCGTCCCACGCACTGCCTAATGCATGTAATGCCTCTGCTAAGATAGTGGGGATTTTCCGGTCGCTCCCGGAAGTTCATCCCGTACACTACCGAATTGTTGAGAACCTAAGTATGCAGGAAAGGTAATGGGCAGAAAATGGGGTGGCAAAGGTTAGCATGGGCCAGAAAATGTGCACAACAAGCATGGCAACAGCAAGTATGCAGCCCAGCAGTGAGGCCTGGCCAGTATTTGACTTAATCCTAATTAATGAAGGACATTCACACCAACAGGAGTTCCAGCAGAAGAAGACAATCACATCAAGAAGAACTCCAGCAGCAGCAGGATGTCCATGTCAAGAAGAGTTCCAGCAGCAGCAATCGCATCAAGAAGAACAGGACGTCCATGTCAAGAAGAGTTCTAGCAGCAGTAGGACATCCATGCCAAGAAGAGTTCCAACAGCAGCAGGATATCTACTCCAAGAAGAGTTCTATCAGCAGCAGGACACACATGATGAGTTCTATCAGCAGCGGTTTGTGGGATGTACTTCCGAGTGGGGCCAGAATATCCACGAGGGCACGGTGGAGGCATTGGACGCATTCAGTAGTGCTCGAGATGAACTTCCGGAAGTGACCGGAGCATCCCCGCGGGTGTAGCATCGTCATTCAGCAGTGCACAGCATGAACTTCTGAGAGCAAACGGAAAATCCCTGTGTGCACTGCAAAGATGTCGAATAAGTTCGGCAATGTTTGGGATGAACTTCTAGCAGCAACCAGAACATCCCCGCGGGCACAGCAGATGCATCCGGCATGTTCGGCAGTGCATGGGACAAACTTCCAGGAGCGACCACAAAATCCATGTGGGAGCAGCAGAGGGGTCGGGCACATCTGGAAGTGTGCTGGATAAACTTGCGGAAGCGACCGGAAAATCCCCACAGGCTCAGCAGAGTGGTCGGGCACATTTGACAGTGCATGGGATGAACTTCCGAAGTGACCGGTACATCCCTATAAATGTGGCAAAGGCGCCAGTCACCGTTTGGCAGTTCATGAGATGAACTTCCGAGAGCAACCGAAACATCGCCGCTGGCACGGCAGCAGTGTCAGCCTCTTTCGGCAGTGCACCGGATGAATTTTTGGGAGCGACCGGAAAATCTCCATGGGCTCAGCAGAGTCATCGGGCACAATCGCAGTGCATGGGATGAACTTCCGAAGTGACCGGTACATCCCTATAAATGTGGCAAAGGCGCCAGTCACGTTTGGCAGTTCATGAGATGAACTTCCAAGAGCAACCGAAACATCGCCGCTGGCACGGCAGCAGTGTCAGCCTCTTTCGGCAGTGCACCGGATGAATTTTTGGGAGCGACCGGAAAATCTCCATGGGCTCAGCAGAGTCATCGGGCACAACCGCAGTGCATGGGATGAACTTCCGGAGTGACCGGTACATCCCCGTAAATGTGGCAAAGGTGCCAGTCACGTTTGTCAGTTCATGAGATGAACTTCTGAGAGCAACTGAAACATTGCTGCAGGCACGGCAGCGGTGTCAGGCCCTTTCGGCAGTGCACCAGATGAATTTCTGGGAGTGACCGGAACATCCCAGTGGTCATGGCTGCAGCATCGTGCACATGGGGCAGTGCGTGGGACAAAATTCCAGGTGCAACCAAAACATCACCACGGGCACAGCAGAGGCATCGGGCTTGTTAGGCAGTGCGAGGGATGAACTTCGGAAAGCAACCGGAAAAAGCCCACGGGTGTCGCAGCTATGTCAAGCACATTTGGGAGTGTGTGGGATGAACTTCCGGGGGAAACCAAAAAATCCCAGCGGGCTTGACAGAGGCATCAGACACGTTCAGCGGTGCTCGAAATGAACTTCCAAGAGTGATTGGAACATCCCTGTTGCTGTCCTTAGCATGAATATCCTATTGCTACTAGAACTCATCATGTGTGTCCTGCTGCTGATAGAACTCTTCTTGGAGTAGATATCCTGCTGCTGTTGGAACTCTTCTTGGCATGGATGTCCTACTGCTGCTAGAACTCTTCTTGACATGGACGTCCTGTTCTTCTTGATGCGATTGCTGCTGCTGGAACTCTTCTTGACATGGACATCCTGCTTCTGCTGGAGTTCTTCTTGATGTGATTATCCTTCTTCTGCTGAACTCCTGTTGGTGTGAATGTCCTTCATTAATTAGGATTAAGTCAAATAATGGCCAGGCCTCACTGCTGGGCTGCACACTTGCTGTTGCCATGCTTGTTGTGCACATTTTTTGGCCCATGTTCTCCTTTGCCACCCTATTTTCTGCCCATTGCCTTTCCTGCATACTTAGGTTCTCATGATGAATGTGCCCGATGCCTATGCCGTGCCGATGGGGATGTTCCTGTCGCTCCTGGCGCAGACTGCCGGATGCGCCTGATGCCTCTGCCACGCCAGCAGGGATGTTCCAGTCGCTCCCAGAATTTTGTCTCCCACACTGTTGAGCGTGCCCGACGACTCTGTTGCACCATGAGGATGTTTCAGTCACTCTCAGAAGTTCATACCATGCACTACCCAACATGCCTGAAACCTCTACGACACCAATGGGGATGTTCCTGTAGAACTTGGAAGTTCATCCCTCACACACTCCCGGAAGTTTGTCCCGTACACAGCTGAATGTGCCCGACGCCTCCGCTGCACCTGCAGGGATGTTCCGATCACTACTTGAAGTTTGTCCTGAGCACTGCCAAACATGTCAGACGCCCCTGCCAAGCCCACGAGGATGTTTCGGTCGCCCCTGGAAGTTCATCCCACGCATTGCCCAACCTGTGCAAATCCTCTACCATGCCCGTGGAGATGTTCAAGTCACTCCCTGAAGTTTGTCAGGTGCAATGCCAAAGGTGCCTGATGCCTTTGCCATGCCTACAGGGATGTTTGGGTCACTATTGCAAGTTTGTCAAGCGCACCACTGAAGGCGCCTAACACCGCTGCCATGCCTGAGGAAAAGTTTTGGTCACTCTCAGAAGTTCATCCTGCGCACTGCCAAATGCAACTGAAGCTTCTGCCACGTTGGCGAGGATGTTCCAGTCGCCCCCGGAAGTTCATCCCGCACACTGCCGAATGCGCCTAATACCTGCGAGGATGTTCTGATCACTCTTAGAAGTTCATCCTGCACATTACTGAATGTGCCCGACGCCTCTGCTGCAAATGCGGTGATTTTTCGGTCACTCTTAGAAGTTTGTCCAACGCACTTCCCAACTCACCCAAAGCCTCAGATGCACCCACAGGAATGTTTTGGTCGCTACCGGAAGTTCATCCCGTGCACTGCCTAATGTGTATGATGCCTTAGATGTGCCAACGGGGATTTCGAGTCGCTGCCAAAAGTTCATCCCGCGCCCTGCCCAACTCACCTGAAGCTTCAGACATGCCCGCAGGGATTTGTCAGTCGCTACCAGATGTTCGTCCCACACACTGTCGATTGCGTCTGACACCTCAAATGCGACCGGACATGATTGCGGTGATGTTCTGGTCACTACCAGAAGTTCATCCCATGCGCTGTCAAATGTGCCTGCACGTGCCCGCAGGGATGTTCCGGTTGCTACTGGAAGTTCATCCTGTGCAGTACTAAACGTGTCTGATGCTGCTACCATATCTGCAGGGATCTTTGGATTGCTCTCAGAAGTTCATCCTGCACACTGCCTAACATGCCGAACACCTCAGTCGTGCCCACTTGGATGTTCCAGTCACTCCCAAAGGTTCATCCCTTGCACTGTTAAATTGCCTGTCGCTGCTTTTGTGCCGCGGGATGTTCGGTCTCTCCCGGAAGTTCATCCCGTGCACTGCCAAACACATGATGCAGCTACCATGCCCACAGGGATGTTCTGGTCACTCCCAGAACTTCATCCTGTGCACTACTGAACGCACCCAATGCTGCTACTGTGTGTGCAGGGATGTTATAGTCTCTCCCAGAAGTTTGTCCTGTGCACTGAAGATCATTTCTCGATGCCTGTGCCTCGCCAGCGGGGATGTTTTGGTCGCTCCTGGAAGTTCATCCTGTGCACTGCCGACTGCAGTCGATGCCTCTGTCGTGCCCTCAGGGATGTTCTGCTCGCTCACGGAAGTTCATCCTGTGCACTGCTGAATGTGCCCAATGCCTCTGTTGCACCCGTGAGGATGTTCCAGTCGGTGTAAGAAGTTTGTACTGCACACTGCCTAATGCGCCCGAAACCTCTGCCGCACCAACGGCAACATTCCACTCGCTCCTGGAAGTTCATCCCGTACACACCCCTGGAAGTTCGTCCCACGCACAGTCAAACATGGCCGACACCTCCGTTGTGCCTGCAGGGATGCTCCAATCACTACCAGAAGTTTGTCCTGACCACTGCCGAACATGTTCAACACCCATGCTGAGCCCGCGAGGATATTCCGGTCACACCTAGAAGTTCATCCAGTGCACTGCCCAACCCATCCAAATCCTCTACTGTGCCCACGAGGATGTTCTGGTTGCTCCTGGATGTTCATCAAGTGCAATGTCAAACGCGCCCGATGCCTTTACCATGCCTGCAGGGATGCTCGGGTAGCTCTCGGAAGTTTGTCCAGTGCAGTGCTGAAAGCGCCTGCTGCTACTACCATGCCTCAGGGCATGTTCCGGTCGCACTCGAAAGTTCATCCCATGCACTGCCAAATGCAACTGAAGCCTCTGCTGCATTGGCAGGGATGTTCTGGTCAGCCCCAGAAGTTCATCCTGTGCACTGCCAAACATGCTGGATGCTGCTGCCACACCCACGAGGATGCTCTGGTCGCTCCTAGAAGTTCATCATGCATACAGCTGAGCGTGCCTGATGCCTCTGCCACACCCATGGGGATGTTCTGGTCACTCCTGGAAGTTCATCCTGGGCACTGCCCAATGCACTGGAAGCCCCTGCTGTGCCCATGGGGATGTTCCGATTGCTTCCGTAAGTTCATCCCATGCACTGCTGAATGCACCCAATGCCTCTGCTACGCATGTAGGAATGATCCGGTAGCTCCCGGAAGTTCATCCCGCTCACTGCCGAACATGCCCGATGCCTCTTCCGCACCCGCGAGGATTTTTTGATCGCTCCAAGAAGTTTGTCCCATGTACTGTTCAACACACCCGAAGCCTCTGCTGCAGTGCCCGCGGGGATGTTTGGGTCACTCCCGGATGATCGTCCAAAGCACTGCTGAACGCACCCCTACACCTCTGTCTCACCCACGGGAATGTTCTGGTCACTTCCAGAAGTTTGTCTCGTGCACTGCCAAACTGTTGAGGACCTTAGGAGGCAAATGTAATCATGAGCGAATGCGCACGAGGCGCTAAGCTACAAGAGAGGCAGTAACAAGCAAGAAAGTGTGTGCAACTAGCATGCACGTGGCATGCAGTGAAGCACGCCCAGGTTCTGACTTTGTCCTAATTGACCACAGACATCAAAGGCAAGAAGGACACCAGCATTGGCAGGATATGCATGATGCAATCCGAGCAGGAGAAGAACATGAACGGCATGAAGAACTCCAGCAGCAGCAGGATGTCATGGTAGGTTTGACTTCAACAAGATGATCACGTCAAAGAGAATCTTGGAATGAAAGGACATGCCATATGGAAGTCCTAATCCTAGAAGGAAACGGCAAGATGAAGGTCAGCAGCTGTAGAGAGGAGATAAGATAAGGACAGAAAGATTTAGTCAAAGTAGGAATTCTAGTCTAAGTAGAAATTCAAGAAAGACCAAGAATCCGAGTAGGATTAGGAAACATTGGGATAAGATCTATCTTGATAATGTTTTAGTTGTCTTAGAAAACCTTGTTGACTTAGCAAAACATATCCTAAGTGGATAAGGAACTTAAGTACTAGTTGAATTAGGATAAGGCTGTCTAACACTATAAATACAGCCCATTATTTGTGAGCAGAAAGATATGCTTCGAATTTGTAGTCTTTTCACTCATTAATCAAGAATCAAGGTTATTTGTGAGCAGAAAAATATGCTCTGAATTTGTAGTCTTTTCACTCATTAATCAAGAATCAAGGTTAGCATTCTTGCTTCCAATCTTGTTTATATTTCGGTTATCTTTTAACAGTTGTCTTGAGATAACTTGGGCTTAAGACAATGTGAAGAGTTGTCTTCCTTGCTTAAGAACTTAGGTTGAAGTTAAGAGTTGTCTTCTTCAACCAAGGCAAGTTGTGATAGGTTTAAGAGTTGTCTTGCCTATCCAACATATCCTTTATACATTAGTTAATCCTGAAGGACAGCTTAGGGGGATGTAAATCTAAGAAAAGAACTCAAGGATCAAACGGGACAACAAGTTAGGAGAGGTTTTAGTAGTCGTGCTGACCCCTAAGGTGTAGTCGTGCGGAGTTGTTTTGGTCCCTCCCTGAAGTTCATCCCATGCACCACCAAACATGCTCGATGCCTCTCCTGTGCTTGTAATGATGTTTTGGTCACTTCCAGAAGTTTGTCTCAGATACTGCCCAACATGCCTGAAGCATCATATGCCCATGAACAGGGATGTTCCAGTCACTCCTGAAAGTTCATCCCACACAATGCCAAACACGCCCAACGCTTCCCCCATGCCTGCTGGCAGGTTCCAGCCACTCATGGAAGTTCATCCCATGCACTGCAACATGTCTAATGCTGCAGCTGCACCTGTGGGGATGTTCCGGTCGGTCCTGGAAATCTGTCCTTCATGCTGCCAAATGTGCCCGGCGCCACTGCCATGCCCGTGGAAATGTTCTGGTTGCTCCTGGAAGTTCGTCCCTGCACTGCCTAATGCAGCCGATAACTCTGCTGAGCCTGCAGGGATTTTCTGGTCGCTCTTGGAAGTTCATCCTGCGCATTGCTGAACGTCCCTGATGCCTTTGTCATGCCCATGGGGATGTTCCAGTCGCTTCCAGAACTTCATCACTTGCACTGCCCCATGTGCCCGAATCCTCTTCCGAGCCCAAAGGCATGTTCTGGTCGCTCCATGAAGTTTGTCCTGCACACTGCTGAACGTCTTCGATCCCATGCCCGCGGGAATGTTCTAGTCGCACTGTGAAGTTCATCCAGCACGCTGCCGAACATGCCTGATACCTCTGCCATGCCTGTAAGGATGCGCCGGTAGCTCCCAGAAATTCATCCCAGGCACTGCAAAACACATCTGATGCCTCTACACAGCTAGCAGGGATTTTCTGGTCACTACTGGAAGTTCGTCCCACGCACTGTTGGATGCACCTGATGCCTCTGCCACACGCATGGGGATGTTCCGGTCACTCCCCAAAGTTCATCCTGCACACTGCCAAACACGACCAACACCTCTGCTGCATCTGTGGGGATGTTCCAGTCGCTCCCCAAAGTTTGTCCTGCACACTGCTGAACAAGCCAGATGCCTCTGCTGTGCCTGCAGGGATGTTCTAGTCGGTCCCGAAAGTTCGTCATGCGCACTGCACTGCCGAACGTGTCCGACACCACTGCCCTGCCCGAGGGAATGTTCTGGTCGCTCCCAAAAGTTTGACCTGCACACTGCCGAACTCGTCCACCACCTCTGCCGCACCTATGGGGATGTTCTGGTCATTCTCGGAAGCTCATCCTGGGCACTGCTGAATGCATATGATGCCTCTGCAGAGCCTGCAGGGATTTTCCGGTGTTTCCCAGAGGTTCGTTCCACGCACTGCTGCACACATCTGATGCCTTTGCCAAGCTCGTGGCGATTTTCCAGTGTTTCTCAGAAGTTTGTCCCACGCACTGTCGAATGCGTCCGTCTCCTCTGCCAGGATTGCTGGGATGTTCCAGTCTCTCCTGGAAGTTCATCCCGTGCACTGCTGAATGCATCCGTATCCTGCTCCCGTGTCCACAGGGATGTTTGGGTCACTTTGGAATGTTTGTCCTGCACACTACCCAGTGCACCAAAAGTCTCTACTGTGCCTGCAGGGATGTTCTGGTCACTCTCAGATGTTCATCCCGAGCACTGACAAACATGCCCAACGCTCTACCGTCCCTGCGGGAATTTTCTGGTCGCTCCTGGATGTTTGTCCCATGCACTGCCGAATGTGTCTGACGCCTCTGCGGCACCCGAGGGGATGTTCTGGTTGCTCCCTGAAGTTCATACCACACATTGCTAAACATGCCTGAGGACTCCCCGAAGTTCATCCAATGCACTACCAAACACACCAGATTTCTCTGCCGCAGCTGTGGGGATGTTTTGGTTGTTCCCCAAAAGTTCATCCATAAGGCTGTCTTAGGACTATAAATGCAGCCCATGATTTATGAGGAGAACATATGCTCTGAATTTTGTATATTTCTCATTAGCATTTTTGTTTATATTTTGGTTATCTTTTAAGAGTTGTCTTGAGATAACTTGGGCTTAAGTCAAGGTGAAGAGTTGTCTTCCTTGCTTAAGAGCTTAGGTTGAAGTCCAGAGTTGTCTTCTTCAACCAAGGCAAGTTGTGATAAGTTTAAGAGTTGTCTTGCCTATCCAACATATCCTATATACATTAGTTAATCCTGAAGGACAGCTTAGGGGGCAAAAATTCAAGAAAAGAACTCAAGAATCAAACAGGACAGCAAGTTAGGAGAGGTTTTAGTAGGCGTGCTGACCCCTAAGGTGCAGAAAAGTTGGAGAAAAAAATCGGGACCCCAACAAATTGGTGCTGTCATTGAGAGGTCAGCACAATCACCATCCAGTTGAGAAGTAGCACAATCACACCAACAAATTGGTGCTCTCATTGAGAGATCAGCATGTTCAACATCAAATTGAAGAGGCAGACATCACCATGTCATTCAGGCAGCATTCACCTTCACCACAACAGCGAACTAACGAGACTTTCAAAGAATTCTGACCTTAGAGAGGAACCGAAGCTCACTCGATGTCTAGGTAAGTGATATCAAACATCAATTATCTTCTATCATCCATTCTCTTGAGCAATTGAAGAGAGACACACCACAAGTGGCTGGAAAACAAGTCAAAACTGAGAAAGCCAGGAGCAGCATACTGCCACAGCAACCTAGAAGGCTGCATTCGGAGATCTCACGGCACCATGAGCAGGAGGAAGATTTTCACCATGAACAGCTTCCCTCTCAAGAAAGGGGGAGAGTGCACATGAGTCTAGGGTGCAGAAGGGAGGTGCCACCAAATTTGCACCAGCCCCATGACCCCTATGATGAGTACAGCGACAATGAGGTCTTGGATCGAAGGCCAGTAGCATGGCAGCACTAGACAGCCCTAGCCACTACACCAAGCCTAAGGTAAAAATCGAATTCCCAACCTTTAAGAGCAGAGATCCAACCGAATGGATCTCCAAAGCTGAATTTCTACTTTGAAAAACAAGGTGTAGAGAGGGGTGAAAGGGTTGATTTTGCATCCTATCACCTATGTGGGAGGGCCAATCAATGGTGGTGTTGGCTTAAGGCTACCTACGGCAGAGAACGTAGAAGGATTGGCTGGACAAGGTTCACACAAGAATTGATGGACAGATTCGGCCCATCCAGCATCACAAATATTTGCTCCGAGTTTGATGGGAACCAAGTCTTTCCTTCATCAAATCCGAAGAGTGCTGCACCAGTTCAGAACTTGGAATACTCATCTCTACCTCCTGAGATGCCAATCTTGAGAGCGAGTGAAGACGTTTCATCACCAGCAATTTCAGTTGATGACAGTGGAGGAAAAAAATTGCACACAGAAGATGCGTATGCATGCCCAAGTGATGGTAACGCTAAGGACACAAGCGTTCCAGGACCTGACTTGGTATGTCCGAATGCCAAGTTAAAGGTGCAGATGTCTTGTGATAAGTTGAACAATGCATCTGCCAAACGTCCTAATTCATCTGTTCATGTTCATGCTGCTACTTCTACATCTCTACCATATCAGTTGCAGAACAATGACTTAAGAGCTCCAATAGTTTCCACTGGACTGCTGTCTACATCTTCATTAGAACTGACCAGGATGGAGAGACAGCGAATTGAATTGGATGCAGGATCAAATAGGTCTTCGAATGGATTGCAAGAACATTCCAATGCTTCTACAAATTATCCACCAGAAAATACTCCTACAAGGACTATGCAGGACCAATCTGCCTTGTTGGCTAAACCTGGATCAGAAGACAAAATTGCTAATCATAATTCTGTCCAGATTGAAGGACTTGCTGATCTTTCACGGACAGCTTCACAAGCTGCAAGAGATCAGACCTTTAGACCATTCATTGTTCAAACTGCAGCGGAAAATATGCATAGCATGCAGCAAGTTTCACAAGGCACAAATATTGATCAAACGCCATCATCTGCACCTGTTTTAGATCCTCAGTTCCCTAGACAGAATGAGGATTATTTGGGTTGCAGCTTGAACACTGAAGATCCAGACATTCCATGCAACAGGACAGGTGTTTTGGACAGCAACCCCATTGCCAGCACAAACGCCCAAAGTCACATGGATAGCAAGGAGGAAGCCGAGGCAGTACACTCCCCGGATCATGCGGAAGAAGGTGAAATCAACTTGCATGTAGTAGGGGCAACCACAAAGCTACTGCAATGAGGCTGTTCACAACCATAAACAACAAGAATGTTTTGGTGTTGATTGATAGTGGAGCCACCCATAACTTCATCAACACAAAACTGGTCAAAACACTCCAGCTATGTCCGAAAAGGATTGCACCCTTTGAGGTAAGAGTGGCAAGTGGACAGAAGCTCAAGTGTGCGCAATTTATCAAGGCAGTAGCTATGCAGATTCAAGGAGTCAAGATAGAGGAAGAACTGCATGTGTTAGCCTTGGCAGGCCTTGATGTGGTTTTAGGCAACGCTTGGCCTAAAACCATAGGCAAGATAATGTTCGACTACCAATCCATAGCCATGCACTTCCAATGGAAGGGAAAGGACTGCACATGGAAGGCATCCACCACTAATGCAGTGCATCATTGTGAGGTAAGTACCCTTGAATGACTATACATAAAAAGGGCACAATGTTTTGCGGTTCTCTTGGCTACAAAGGAGGAAAACACAGCCAAATATCATGAAGGGCAGAACACGCACGAAAACATACCATCAGCAGTGAGGAACCTACTAGAGCAGTTCGGAGATGTCTTAGGAGAGCCACAAGGGCTACCACCCTCAAGACATTATGACCATGCCATCTCATTAATCGACAAGACCAAAGTGATTAATGTAGCACCTTACTGGTATGCACACTTCCAAAAAAACGAGATCAAAAGACAAGTGGAAGAGATGCTACAGCCAGGTATTATCCGACCTAGCACCTTTGCTTTTTCTTCTCCTATTCTACTGGTTAGAAAGAAAGACGAACTTGGAGATTTTGCACCGATTACCAGGCACTCAACCAAGCAACTGTCAAGGATCATTTTTCGATCCCTACAATTGATGATATGCTGGATGAGTTACATGGAGCAAAGCTATTCACCAAGCTGGATCTCAAGGCCGGATATCATCAAATACGCATGAAAGAAGAGGACGTGCAGAAGACAGCATTTCGGACTCATAGTGGACACTACGAGTACCTAGTCATGCCTTTCGGACTATGCAACGCACCCTCCACCTTTCAAGCAGCCATGAATGACATCTTCAAACCTTATTTGCGCAGGTTTGTATTAGTTTTCTTTGATGACATTTTGGTCTATTCCAGCAACCATGATGATCATCTAGAACACTTAGCAAAAGTGATAGAAGTGTTAAGAAGAAACCACTTCGTTATCAAGCCATCTAAGTGCACGTTCATGCAAGAGGAGCTTGAATACCTTAGTCACATCATATCGGAGATGGAGTAAAGGTAGACCAATGGAAAATAGGAGCCATGCAAACATGGCCAACTCCTAAGAATGTCACAGAACTTAGAGGATTTCTAGGCTTGACAGGCTACTACCGTCGATTTGTTCGCAAATACGGCACCATAGAAAAACCATTAACGGATTTGCTTAAGAAGGACGGATTCCTATGGACAGAGAGGAGTGAAGATGCATTCAAGTTGTTGAAGCAAGACATGTGTGAGACCCCAGTGTTAGCACTGCCCGACTTCAACCAAACCTTCGAGCTTCACACTGACGCATGTCAAGATGGAATAGGTGCTGTCCTGAGTCAAGCCAGGAGACCTATTGCATACATGAGCAGAGTCTTAGGGCCCATGAAGAAGGAATGGTCAGTATACGCCAAGGAGATGTTAGCCATCATCCATGCAGTCAAAGTATGGCGACCTTACCTTCTTGGGAGGAAGTTCCTGATCATTATGGATCAACAACCCTTGAGAAGCCTCAAGGAGCAAAAAATTACCACACTGGAGCAACAAAAGTTCCTTGTCAAGTTGCTGGGATACGAGTATGAAATAATCTACAAACCAGGCAAGGAAAACAAGGTGGCAGATGCATTGTCCAGAAACAATGGAGGTCAAGCATTGTGGACAGCATGTGAGCCTAATGACGCATGCCTCACTGCCATTAGTGGAACAGACTGGAATGTATGGACAGAAATCAAGGAGGCAATAGAGATTGATCCCCAAAGCCAAGAGCTCACTAAGAAGATGAAGAATTTTGACCCTAAGGTTAGTAAATTCACCCTTAAAAATGGATATATTTGGCACAACCAGCAGGTATATGTACCAAATGTACCAGGATTAAGAGGAAAGATGTTGAATCACTTCCATAACTCACGGAAAGGAGGACAGTACATGCTGAATCAAGCTATACTTTTGGTCGGAAGGATTCAAGGCAGAAGGCAAGAAGAAATACAGCAATTGTGACATTTGCCCATGGATAAAACTAGAAGATGGCAAGACCAAAGGATTGCTACAACCTTTGCCATTACCCGTACAAGCTTGGAAACACTATAATGACATCCAGCAGCAGTTTTCAAACTTTCACCTTGAGGACAAGGTGAGTCTTCAAGAAAGGGGGATTGTTGAAAACCTAAGCATGCAAGAAAGGCAATGGGCAGAAAATGGGGTGGCAAAGGAGAGCATGGGCTAGAAAATGTGCACAACAAGCATGGCAACAGCAAGTGTGCAGCCCAGCAGTGAGGCCCGCCAGTATTTGACTTAATCCTAATCAATGAAGGACATTCATGCCAACAGGAGTTCCAGCAGAAGAAGGATATTTGCATCAAGAAGAACTCCAGCTGCAATAAGACATTTATGCCAAGGAGAGTTCCAACAATAGCAAGACATCCACGACAAGGAGAATTCCAGCAGCTGCAGGACATCTATGCCAAGGAGAGTTCCAGTAGCAACAGGACATCCATGCTGAGCAGAATTCTAGCAGCAGCAGGACATCTATGCCGAGCAGAATTCTAGTAGCAGCAGAAGAATTCTAAGGGAAGAAGGATACCCATATGGAAACCCTAGTCCTAGAAGGATAAGCCAAGAGGAATCTAGCTGCTGTAGAATGCAAGATAAGGGTAGGAATTCTAGTCTAAGTAGATAATCAAGAAAGACCAAGAATCCTAGTAGGATTGCGATACCTTTGGATAAGGTCTATCTTGATAAGGTTCTAGTTGTCTTAGAAAATCTTGTTGACTTAGGAAAACTTATCCTAAGTGGATAAGGAGCTTCAGTACTAGTTAAATTAGGAAAAGACTATCCAATACTATAAATACAACCCATTATTTGTTAGCATAGACATTTGTAAGTTTACTTTCAGTAATCAAGAATCAAGGTTTAGAATTCTTGCTTATATTCTTGTTTATATTTCGGTTATCTTTTAAGAGTTGTCTTGAGATAAATTGGGCTTAAGTCAAGGTGAAGAGTTGTCTTCCTTGCTTAAGAGCTTAGGTTGAAGTCAAGAGTTGTCTTTTTCAACCAAGGCAAGTTGTGATAGGTTTAAGAGTTGTCTTGCCTATCCAATGTATCCTTTTATCATTAGTTAATCCTGAAGGACAGCTTAGAGGACAAGAATCAAAGAAAAGAACTCAAGAATCAAACGGGACAGCAAGTTAGGAGAGGTTTCAAAAGTCGTGCTAACCCCTAAGGTATAGAAAAGTTGGAACAAGAAATCAGGACCCCAACACGTTTGCACAGGATGCCTCTGCTACCCCTGCAGGGATGTTCTGGTCACTCAGGGAAGTTCATCCGGTGTACTGCCAAATGCACCCAATGCCACTGCCGCGCCAGCGGGGATGCTTCGGTTGCTCCTGGAAGTTCGTCCCGTGCACTGTTGAATGTGTCTGACATTGTTGCCACGCCCACGGGAATGTTCTTGGTCGCTCCTGGAAGTTTGTTCCGTGCACTGCCTCAGTACATATGGCGCAAGACAATTCCACAGATCGAGGTCGGAATAGGATTGGGTGTTTTCACGTCTCACCGTAGTGTGCGCCAGTTGAGATGTTCCAGTTGCTTCTAGAAGTTCGTCTCGTGCAATGCCCAACACGCCCAAATCCTCTGCCGCACCTGCGAGGATGTTTTGGTTGCTCTTGGAAGTACATACAGCGCACTGCCCAAAGTGCTGGAAGCCTCTGCCGTGCCCACAGGGATGTTACGGTTGCTCCCTGAAGTTCGTTGTGTGCACTGCCGAACGCCCCCGATGCCTCTACCACTCCGCGGGGATGTTCTGGTCACTGCCGGAAGTTTGTTCCGCCTACTACCCAACATGCCCAAAGCCTCTGGCATGCCCATGGGGATGTTCTAGTTGATCATTGATGCTCATCCCAAGCACATTCAAATATGTCTGACGCCTCTGCCAATCCCGTAGGGATTTTTCGGTCGCTCTTGGAAGTTCATCCTGCACACTGCCGAATGAACCGGACACCTCTGCCGCATCCGTGGGCATGTTCAAGTCACTCCCAAAAGTTCATCCTGTGCACTACCAAACATGCCGCAAGCCACTGGGATGGTCCAGTCGCTCCATAAAGTTCTCTGTGAGCACTACCAAATGCGTCCGATGCCCCAGCCGCACCTGCAGGGATGTTCCAGTCGCTTCTGGAAGTTCATCCTGTGCACTGCCCAATGCACCCAAAGTCTCTGCCTCACGCATGGTGATGTTCCGGTCACTCCAAAAAGTTCCTCCCGTGAACTGCCAATTGCACCTGAAGCCTCTGCAGCGCTCGCGGGGACAATGTGGTGCTCCAGGAATTTCATCATGTGCACTGCTGAATGTGTCCGTTGTGCGCTGCCGTGCCCACGGGGATGTTTTGGTTGCTCGCAGAAGTTTGTCCTAAGCACTGCCGACCTCGTCCGATGCCTCTACCAAGCCTGTGGGGATTTTTCAGATGTGCCAGGAAGTTTGTCTCATGCACTGCCCAATGCACCCAAGGCCTCTGCCACACATGGGGGAATATTCTGGTCATTGTTGGAAGTTTGACCCATGCACTACCGAACGTGTCTAATGCCTCCGCCACTCCTGCAGGGACATTATGGTCGCTCTCGGAAGTTCGTCCTGCACACTGTTGAATGTGTCTGAAGCCACTGCTGCACCCATCAAATGTTCTTGGTTGCTCCCGAAAGTTTGTCCCGTTCAATGCTGAATGCACTCAACACCTCTACCGCGCCAGTGGGAATGCTCCCAAACCCACTACCATGCCTGTGGGGATGTTTCAGTTGCACCCGAAAGTTCATCCTGTGCACTGCCCAAAGTGCCAAAAGCCTCTGCCACATCTACAAGGATGTTCCTATCACTCCCAGAAATTTGTACAACATACTGCCGAATGCGCCCGATGCCTCTACCGTGCCTGCTTAGATTTTCTAGTCGCTCCTGGAAATTCGTCCCTTGCACTGCCCAACACACCTGACACCGCCTCTGTGCCCCCAGGGATGCTTTGGTTGCTCCCAAAAGTTCGTCCCGTGCACTGTTGAATGTGTCCGATGCTGCTGCCACACCCACGGGAATGTTCTTTGTCACTCTAGGAAGTTTGTTCTGTGCACTGCCAAACGCACTACACACCTCTGTCGCACCAGTGGGGATGTTCCGGTCGCTCCCGAAAGTTCATCTCATGCACTGCCCTACGAGCCCAAAGCCTCCGCTGTGCCTGCAAGGATGTTCAGCTGCTCCTAGAAGTTCATTCTGTGCACTGCCCAAAGCACCAGAAGCCTCTGCCGCACCCGCGGGGATGTTCCAGTTGCTCCCAAAAGTTCATCCCGAGTACTACCGGATGCGCCTGACAATGCTGCCGCGCCCATGAGGATTTTCTAGTTGCCACCATCGTGGGTACTGGCCAATGTGCCCAAGCCTCTGGCATGCCCGCGGAAATGTTCTGGTTTGTCCTGGATGTTCATCCTGAGCACTTTCAAATGTGTCCAATTCCTCTGCCAAGCCTGCAGGGATTTTCCAGTCTCTCCTAAAAGTTTGTCCTGCCAAACGCGCCCAACGCCTCTGCAGCGTCCACAGGGATGTTTTGGTCGCTCCCGGAAGTTTATCCTGTGCACTGCCAAACGTGCCCGAAGCATCTGCACACCCATTGGGATGCTCCGCTCACTCCATAAAGTTCTCCGTGAGCACTGCCAAATGCATTTGACGCCACAGTCGCACCCGCGGTGATGTTCTGGTTGCTTCCAGAAGTTTGTCTCCGTGCACTGCCTAATGTATCCGAAGTCTGCCTCGCCCACAGTGATGTTCCAGTCACTCCAGAAAGTTCCTCCTGTGAACTGCCAAATGCAACCAAAGCCTCTACAGTGCTGACGGGGATAATCTGGATGCTGCTGGAAGTTCACCCTGTGCACTGCCGAATATGTCTGTCGCATGCTGCCGCACCCACGGTGATGTTTCAGTCACTCCCGGAAGTTGTCCTGAGCACTGCCGGACCCGTCATTGCCTCTACCGAGTCTGCAGGGATTTTTCTGATGCTCCATGAAGTTTGTCCCGCGCACTGCCAAATGCACCCAAAGCCTTTGCCATGCCCGGGTAAATGTTCTGGTCACTCCTAGAAGTTCATCCCATGCACTGCCAAATGTGTCTGACACCTATGCCGCACCTGTGGGGATGTTGCAGTCAGTCCAGGAAGTTTCTCCAGTGCACTGCCGACATGTCCGACGCCGCTGCTGTGCCTGCTGGAATGTTCTGGTTGCTCCCCAAAGATCGTCCTGTGCACAGCCAAACATGCCAAAGCCTCTGCTGCACTTGTGGCAATGTACGGTCACTCCTAGAAGTTCGTCTTGTGCACTGCCCAATGCCCCTGAAGCCTCAGGCGTGCCTGCAGGGATGTTTTTGTTGCTCTCGAAAGTTTGTCCTGTAAACTGCCTAACTATTGGGGTCCCAATTTTTTTCCCCAACTTTTCTACACCTTAGGGGTCAGCACGCCTACTAAAAAACCTTCCTAACTTGCTGTCCTGTTTGATTCTTGAGTTCTTTTATTGGATTTTTGTCTCCTAAGCTATCCTTCGGGATTAACTAATGTATAAAGGATATGTTGGATAGGCAAGACAACTCTTAAACCTATCACAACTTGCCTTGGTTGAAGAAGACAACTCTTAACTTCAACCTTAGCTCTTAAGCAAGGAAGACAACTCTTCACCTTGTCCTAAGCCCAAGTTATCTTAAGATAACTCTTAAAAGATAGCGAAATATAAACAAGAATGGAAGCAAGAATGCTAACATTGATTATTGATTAATGAATGCAAATATATAAAATTCGGAGCATATCTTTTTGCTCACTAATAATGGGTTGTATTTATAGTATTAGACAGCCTTATCCTAATTCAACTAGTACATAGGTTCCTCATCCACTTAGGATATGTTTTCCTAAGTCAACAAGGTTTTCTAACAAAGCTAAAACATTATCAAGATAGACCTTATCCCAATGTTTCTTAATTCTACTAGGATTCTTGGTCTTTCTTGAATTCCTACTTTGACTAGATCTTTCTGTCCTTATCTTATCCCCTCTCCTATGGATGCTGACCTTCATCTTGCCATTTCCTTCTAGGATTAGGACTTCCATTATGGTGTGTCCTTCCATTCCAAGACATCTCCTTGACATGAACATCTTGCTGAAGTCAAACCTGCCATGACATCCTGCTGCTGCTGGAGTTCTTCATGCCGTCCATGTCCTTCTCCTGCTCGGATTGCTTCATGCGTGTCCTGCCAATGCTGGTGTTCTTCTTGGCTTGGATTTTTGCAGTCAGTTAGGACAGAGTTAGAACCTGGCCGTGCCTCACTGCATACTGCATGCATGCTTGTTGCACGCACATTCTTGCCTGTTTCTGCCTCTCTTGCTGCTTGGCACCTTGCGCGCATTCACTCACGCTCCCTTTGCCTCCTAAGGTCCTCAACACTAACACACCCAACACCTCTACCGTGCCCACTTGGATTTTGCAGTCACTCCCAGAAATTCGTACCTCAAATTGCTGAATGCACCTGATGCCACTGCAGCGCCTGCGGGGATGTTCTGGTCATTCTTAGAAGTTTGTCATGTGCACTGCCAAACATGTCCAATGGCACTGCTGCTCCTATGGGAATGTTTTGGTCACTCTCAGATGTTTGTCCTGCATACTGCCCAACGCACCCGAAGCATTCAGCGCACTGATGGGGATGTTCTAGTTGCACCGAGAAGTTCATCCCGTGCACTGCAAAACCTGTCCGACGCCATTGCCACACCCACAGGAATGTTTTGATCGCTCCTGAAAGTTTGTCCCACACACTGTTGAACACGCCCAACTCTGTTGATGTGCCCACTAGGATGTTTCGGTTGCTCCTGGAAGTTTGTCCTCGCACAGCCAAACGAGCTCGTCACTACTGTTGTGGCTGCAGGGATACTCTGGTTGCTCCCAGAAGTTCTTCCTGCACACTGCCAAAGCATGCCCAATGCCTCTGACATGCCCGTGGGTATGTTCCGATTGCTCTCAGAAGTTCATCCTGGGCACTGCCGAATGCATCCCACAGGGATGTTCCGGTCACTTCCGGAAGTTCTTCCCACACACTGCTTAACATGTTGGAAGCCTCTGCTGCACTCACAGGGATGTTCAGGTCACTCTCGGAAGTTCTTCTGGCACACTGCCCAACATGCCTGATGTCGTTGCCACGCCTACCAGGCCCGAAGACTCTGCTTATGTATGCAATAGGTCTTTTGGCTTGACTCAGGACAGCACCTATTCCATCTTCACATGCATCGGTGTGAAGCTCAAAGGTTTGGTTGAAATCGGGCAGTGCTAACACCAGGGTCTCACACATAGCTTGCTTCAACAACTTGAATGCGTCTTCACTCTTCTCTGTCAATAGGACTCTGTCCTTCTTCAATAAATCCATTAATGGGTTTGCTATGGCACCATATTTGCAAACAAATCAGCAGTAGTAGCCTGTCAAGCCTAGAAATCCTCTAAGTTCTGTGACATTCTTAGGAGTCGGCCATCTTTGTATGGCTCCTATTTTCTATTGGTCTACCTTCACTCCATCTCCGGATATGATGTGACCTAGGTATTCAAGCTTCTTTTGCACGAGTGTGCACTTGGATGGCTCGATAATGAAGTGATTTCTTCTTAACACTTCCAGCGCTTTTGCTAAGTGTTCTATCATCTATCATTCATTCTCCCTAAGTGGCCAGAAAACAAGTCCAAACCGAGCAGGGCAGAAACAGCCACCTACCACAAACGTGTAGGAGGCTTCAATTAGAAATCATGCGGCACCAAGTGCATAAGGATGAATCTGACCAGGAGCAGCTTCCCTCTCAAGAAAGGGGGAAAAGGCGCATGAGTTTGGGAAGCAGGAGGGAGACTTCACCAAACGAACACCTGACCCATGACTGCTACAATGATTATAATGACAATAAGGAAGTGCTAGACAGAAGGCCCACATCATGGCAACCAAGAAGGGTGCAAAAATCACCCTGAGGCAGAACCATGGCACACCACAAGGAGGGAGGATTGGCACTACGATAGCCCAAGCCATTATACATGGCCAAAGGTAAAAATTAAGTTTGCTACCTTTGAGAAGGGAGATCTAACTGAATGGATCTCCAAGGCTTAATTTTATTTTGAGAAACAAGGTGTTGAGAGAGGTGAAAGGGTTGATTTTTGCATCCTATCACCTATGTGGGAGAGCCAACTAATGGTGTCATTGGCTTAAGGCCACCTATGGCCGAGAAGGTAGAAGGATAGGATGGACAAGGTTCATGCAAGAGTTAGTGAGCAGATTTGGCCCATCTAGCATGACAAATTATGAGGGACAGCTTGCCAAGATTAGGCAAGAAGGATCTCTAGAAAGTTACCTTGAAGAATTAGAGAGGTTGGCCGAATTGTAGGACATTGGCCAGCTAGTGCACTAATTGGCACTTTTCTAGACAGCCTTGTACCTTGGCTAAGCTGAGAAGTGAAGATGAGGGATCCAAACTCTCTCACTCAATGCATTCGGTTGGCAAGACTCATCAATGATGGGAGAAGCATCACCCGCAGCACAACCAAGGTCATCAAACCCTTAGACAAACTAGTTAAAGCATCCTCATCAAGTAAGACAGCACCCTCAAAAACAAAAGACCCTCTCAAACTATCAACCGAATAGATCAACAAAAGAATTGAGAGAGGACTATGCTTTAGGTGCAATGATAAAGTGGCAAGTTGGCCACAAGTGCAAGAAAGGGCTGTTCAACATCATTGAAGTAGTAAGTGATGAAGAACATGAGGAAAGCAGCGAGGAAGAACAAGAAAGCCACATGAGAGGAGGAAGCAGAGGCAGAACACTCCCTAGATCATGCGGAAGTAGAGGCAACTACCAAGCCTACTGCCATGAGTTTGTTCGCAACCATTAACAGGAAAAACATTTTGGTGTTGATTGATAGTGGAGCTACCCATAACTTCATCAACACAAAACTGGTCAAAACACTTCAGCTACGTCCAAAAAGGATTGCACCCTTTGAGATAAGAGTGCCAAGTGAACAGAAGTTCAAGTGCGCACAAGTTATCCAGGCAGTGGCAATGCAGATTCAAGGAGTCAAGATAGAGGCAGAACTACATGTATTAGCCTTGGCAGGCCTTGATGTGGTTTTAAGCAATGCTTGGCTTAAAACCATAGGCAAGATAATGTTTGACTATAAATCCATGGACATGCACTTCCAACGGAAGGGAAAGGACTGCATGTGGAAGGCATCCACCACTAATGCAGCGCATCATTGTGAGGTAAGTACCCTTGAATGACTATACGGAAAAAGGGTACTTACCTCACAATGATGCGCTGCATTAGTGGTGGATGCCTTCCACATGCATTGCGATTCTCTTGGTCACAAAGGAGGAAAACAAGGCCGAACATCATGAATGACAGAACAAGCATGAAGACATAGCATCGGCAGTAAGGAATCTACTGGAGCAGTTTAGAGATGTCTTAAGAGAGCCACAAGGGCTACCACCCTCAAGACATTACAACCCTGCCATCCCATTAATCAACATGACCAAGGCGATTAATGTAGTAGCTTACCGGTATGTGCACTTCCAAAAGAACAAGATCGAAAGACAAGTGGAAGAGATGCTACAGCAAGGTATTATCCAACCTAGCACTTCCTCTTTTTCTTCTCCCGTTCTACTTGCTAGAAAATATTTTGGACCGTATGAAATAGTTGAGCATATTGGAGCAGTAGCTTATCATCTAAGACTACCGTTAAACTCCAAACTACATCTGGTGTTTCACATTTCATTGTTAAGGAAAAAAAATAAGAGATGTGAGACAAGTGAATGAGGGACTGCCCGATGTTTTTAGGGAAGATCACCTTGGGCAGCAACCAAAGGAAGCATTAGAATTTCACATAGTAAGCTATAGGCGTAATAGAAGGCCAGTATGGAGAGTACTCATATGGTGGAGTCATTCACCCAAGGATGAAGCAAAATGGGAAGATTATGATGATATCCAGCAATGTTTCCCTAATTTCCACCTTGAGGACAAGGTGAGTCTCCAAGAAAGGTGGATTGTTGAGGACCTCAGGAGGCAAAGGGAGCGTGATCGGATGTGAGAGAGGCGCCAAGCAGCAAGAGAGGTAGCAACAGGCCAGAATGTGTGCACAACAAGCTTGCACGCAGCAGGTAGTGAAGCATGACTAGGTTTTGACTTTGTCCTAATTGACTACAAACATCCAAGCCAAGAAGGACTCCAGCATTAGCAGGATACGCATGGTGCAATTCGAAACAAAAGAAGGAAATGAACAGCATGAAAAACTCCATTAGCAGCATTAACAAGATGATCACATCAAGGAGAAGTCTTGGAACAAAAGGACACACCATATGGAAGTCCTAATCCTAGAAGGAAACAGCAAGATGAAGGTCAGCAGCTGTAGGAGATGAGATAAGATAAGGACAGAAAGGTTTAGTCAAAATAGGATTAGTCAATTAGGAAAGACAAAGAATCCTAGTAGAATTAGGAAAACATTTGGATAAGGTCTATCCTGATAAAGTTTTAGTTGTCTTAGAAAACCTTGTTGATTAGGAAAACATATACTAAGTGGATAAGGAACTTAAGTACTAGTTGAATTACGATAAGGCTGTCTAATACTATAAATACAGACCATTATTTGTGAGCAGGGAGATATGCTCTGAATTCTCGCTTCTACTCTTGTTTATATTTCAGTTATCTTTTAAGAGTTGTCTTGAGATAACTTGGGCTTAAGATAAGGTGAAGAGTTGCCTTCCTTGCTTAAGAGCTTAGGTTGAAGTCAAGAGTTGTCTTCTTCAACCAAGGCAAGTTGTGATAGGTTTAAGAGTTGTCTTGCCTATCCAACATATCTTTTATTCATTACTTAATCCTGAAGGACAGCTTAGGGGACGTAAATCTAAGAAAAAAACTCAAGAATCAAATGGGACAGCAAGTTAGGAGAGGTTTTAGAAGTCGTGCTGACCCCTACGGTGTAGAAAAGTTGGGACAAGAAATTAGGACCCCAACAAAAATGCAAATGACACCGCTGCCACGTCCGCGGGGATGTTCTAGTCACTCCTGGAAGTTCATCCCAAACACTGCAGAATGCGTCCAACGCATCTGCCGCACCCGCAAAGAGGCGCCAGTCACTCCCGGAAGTTCATCCTGCACACAGACTTACACGCCTGATACCTCTACCGCGCCCACGAGGATGCTCCAGTCCTTCTTGGTAGTTTGTCCTGACACTGCCAAATGCGCCTGACCACTGCAGTACCTGGGGGGATGTTGTGGTCGCTCCAGGAGTTCATCCCACGCAATCACAAATGTGCCCCACTGCTCTGCCAGGCCTGTAGGGGTGCTCTGGTCTCTCCTAGAAGTTCGTTCCATGCATTGCTGAACATGCCCAATGCAGCTGCTACACCTGCGGGGCTGTTCTGGTCACTTTCGGAAGTTTGCCCGAGCATTGCCGATCACATCCGACGCATCTATCGATCTCGTGGGTACTTTCTGGTCACTCTTGAAAGTTCATCCAGTGCATTGCCCAACGAGCTTGAAGCCTCTGCCACGCCCATGGGCATGTTCTTGTCCCACCAGGAAGTTTGTCCTACACACTGTCAAGCTGCTGGGGTCCCGATTTTTTCCCCAACTTTTCTACACCTTAGGGGTCAGCACGCCTACTGAAATCCTTCCTAACTTATTGTCCCGTTTGATTCTTGAGTTCCTTTCTTATTTTATATCCCCTAAGCTGTCCTTCGGGTTAACTAATATATATAAAGATATGTTGGATAGGGCGAGACAACTCTTAAACCTATCACAACTTGCCTTGGTTGAAGAAGACAACTCTTAACTTCAACCTTAGCTCTTAAGCAAGGAAGACAACTCTTAACCTTGACTTAAGCCCAAGTTATCTCAAGACAACTCTTAAAAGATAACTGAAATATAAACAAGAATAGAAGCAAGAATGCTAACCTTGATTCTTGATTATTGAATGAGAAAATAACAAAATTCGTAGCTTATCAGCTCCTCACAAATAATGGGCTGTATTTGTAGTCCTAAGACAGCCTTATCCTAATTTAACTAGTACATAGGTTCCTTATCCACTTAGGATATGTTTTCCTAAGTCAACAAGCTTTTCTAAGTCAAATAAAACATTATCAAGATAGACCATATCCTTTGTGTCCTAATCCTACTAGGATTCTTGGTCTTTCTTGAATTCCTACCTAGACTAGAATTCCTACTTTATCTTGTTTTCTACAGCAGCTGGACTTCCTCTTGACTTATCATTCTAGGACTAGGACTCTCAATAATTATCCTTCTGCCCTTAGAATTCTTCTTGTCGCAACTATCCTATTGTTACTGGAATTCATCATGCGTTTCCTGCTGCTGCTGGAATTCTCCTTGGCTTTCCTTTCCGCCATTGATTAGGACTGAGTCAGAACCTGACCGTGCTTCATTGCTTGCTGCGTGCATGCTGCTTGTACGCACTTGCTGGTTGGTTGCTGCCTCTCTTGCTGCCTGGCGCCTTGCGCGCATTCTCTCACACTCCCTTTGCCTCCTAAGGTCCTCAACACAAGCACACCCGATGCCTCTGCCGCGCTCGCGGGACTGTTCCAGTTGCTTTTGGAAATTTGTCCTGCACACTGCCCAATGCACCCAATGCTTCTGCTGTGACCACTTGGATGTTCTGATTGCTACCACAAGTTCATCCCATGCACTGCCAAATGCACTTGAAGCCGCTTCAGTGCTCACTGGGATGTTATGGCTGCTTCTGGAAGTTTATCCACCGCACTGCACACTGGGATGCTTTGGCTGCTTCCGAAAACCTGTGCCATATCCACGGGGATGTTCCAGTCGCTTCTGGAAGATCCTCCCAAGTATTGCCGAACATGTCAGATTCCTCTGCTGCGCCCGTGGGGATGTTCCGGTTGCTCCCGAAAGTTCATCCCATGCACTACCGAACGCGCCAAATGCCACTTCCGTGCCCATGGGGATGTTCCATTTGCTCCTGAAAGCTTGCCCCGCACACTTCCCAATGCACCTGATTCCTTTGTTGCACCCACGGAGATGTTCCGGTAGTGCCCAAAAGTTTGCCCTGCGCACTGCCTGACGTGTCTGAAGCCTCTGCCGCACCCACAGGGATGTTCCGGTCACACCTGGAAGTTTGTCCGGCACACTGCCGAACGTGTCTGACGCTGCTGCCATGCAAGCAAGAATGTTCTAGTTGCTTCTAGAAGTTTGTCCTGTGCACTGCCAAATGCATACAATGCCTCTGCCGCGCCTGTGGGGATGCTCTTGTCACTCCCAAAGAGTTTTTCCCGTGAACTGTCCAAACATGCCTGAAGCCTCTGCCGAGCCTGTGGGTATGTTCTGGTCGCTCTCAGAAGTTCATCCTGCACACATCTGTGCACGCCCAACCCACAGCCATATTTGCAGGGATGTTCCGGTCGCTCCCGGAAGTTTGTACCGTGCATTGCCGAATTGTTGAGGACCTTAGGAGGCAAAGGGAGCATGAGCGAATGCATGCGAGGTGCCAAGCAGCAAAAGAGGCAGAAACAGGCCAGAATGTGCGAGCAACAAGCATGCACGCAGCAAGCAGTGAAGCACGGCTAGGTTCTGACTCAGTCCTAATTAACTGTAGAAATCAAAACCAAGAAGAACACCAGCATTGGCAGGACATGCATGACACAAACCGAGCAGGAGAAGGACATGGACGGCATGAAGAACTCCAGCAGAAGCAGGACATCATGGTAGGTTTGACTTCAGCAAGATGTTCATGTCAAGGAGAAGTCTTGGAATGGAAGGACACGCCATAATGGAAGTCCTAATCCTAGAAGGAAATGGAAAGATAAAGGTCAGCAGCTGAAGGAGAGGAGATAAGATAAGGACACAAAGATTTAGTCAAGATAGGAATTCTAGTCTAAGTAGGAATTCAAGAAAGACCAATAATCCTACTAGGATTAGGAAACAGTGGGGTAAGGTCTATCTTGATAATATTTTAGTTGACTTTCACAACTCATGGGAAGGGGGACATTCAGGATCATTCTGTACTTACATGCGGATCAAGCTATTCTTTTGGTCAGAAGGATTCAAGGCAGAAAGTCAAGAAGAAAGACAGCAATTGTGACATTTGCCCATGGATAAAACCAGAAGATGGAAAGACAAAGGGATTGCTACAACTTTTGCCATTACCCATACAAGTTTGGAAAGACTATAATGACATCCAGCAGCAGTTTTCCAACTTTCACCTTGAGGACAAGGTGAGTCTTTAAGAAAGGGGGATTGTTGAGAACCTAAGTATGCAGGAAATGCAATGGGCAGAAAATAAGGCAGCAAAGGAGAGCATGGGCCAGAAAATGTGCACAACAAGCATGGCAACAGCAAGTGTGCAGCTCAGCATTGAGGCCTGACTAGTATTTGACTTTATCCTAATTAATATAGGACATTCACACCAACAAGAGAAGGATAATCGCATCAAGAAGAGTTCCAACAGTAGGAGGACATTTATGCCAAGTAGAACTCAAGCAGCAGCAGGACGTCATGGCAGGTTTGACTTCAGCAAGAGGACCACGCAAAAGAGAAGTCTTGTAGAGGAAGGACACGCGACAACAGAAGTTCTAATCTAAGAAGGAAATGGCAAGAAGAAGTTCAGCAGCTATAGGAGAGAAGATAAGATAAGGACAGAAAGACTTAGTCAAAATAGGAATTCTAGTCTTAGTAGGAATTCAAGAAAGACCAAGAATCCTAGTAGGATTAGGAAACAATGGGATAAGGTCTATCTTGATAATGTTTTAGTTGACTTAGAAAAGCTTGTTGACTTAGGAAAACATATCCTAAGTGAATAAAGAACCTAAGTACTAGTTGAATTAGGATAAGGCTGTCTTAGGACTATGAATACAGCCCATTATTTGTGAGGAGGAGATATGCTCCGAATTTTGCATATTTCTCATTCATTAATCAAGAATCAAGGTTAGCATTCTTGCTTCCATTCTTGTTTATATTTCGATTATCTTTTAAGAGTTGTCTTGAGATAACTTGGGCTTAAGACAAGGTTAAGAGTTGTCTTTCTTGCTTAAGAGCTTAGGTTGAAGTTAAGAGTTGTCTTCTTCAACCAAGGCAAGTTGTGATAGGTTTAAGAGTTGTCCTGCCTATCCAACATATCCTTTATGTATTAGTTAATCCTGAAGGACAGCTTAGGGGACAAAAATCTAAAAAAAGAACTCAAGAATCAAACGGGACAGCAAGTTAGGAAGGTCTTTAGTAGGCGTGCTGACCCCCAAGGTGTAGAAAAGTTGGGGAAAAAATCGGGACCCCAACACGAACGTGCCCAATGCTTTACTATGTCTACGGGGATGTTCTAGTCGCTTGCAGAAGTTTCACCTGAGCACTGCAGAACGCACCCCATGCCCGCATGGATGTGACAGTCAGTCCCGTAAGTTCATCCCCGTGCACTGCCCAACACACACAACACCTCTGCTGCACCTGCGGGGATGTTCTGGTCACTCCTGGAAGTTCAACCCGTGCACTGCTGAATGCGCCTGACCCCACTGCCATGCCCTTGGAGATGTTCCGGGCACTCCGTGAAGTTCATCCCAAGAACTGTCAAACGCGCCCGACACCTCAGCCGTGCCCACAGGGATGTTTTGGCTGCACCCTGAAATTCGTCCCCATCTGGCCAAACTTGACCAAAGCCTCTACTGCTGCCACAGGGATGTTCCGGTCACTCTTGGAAGTTCATCCTACAAACTGCCAAACGCATCTGAAGCCACTGCCGTGTATGCACAGATGTTCCGGTCACTCTTGGAAGTTCGTCCCAAGCAGTGCCAAATGCGTCTGACGCCTCTGCAGAGCCCACGGGGATCTTTCGGTCGCTCCCAGAAGTTTGTCCCGACCACTGCAGAACGCGCACGATGTAGTTGCCACACCCACAGGGATGTTCCGGCTGCTCCGGGAAGTTTGTCCTGCACACTGCCAAATGGGCCCGACACCTATGCCGCTCCCTGGTCCTGAAGTTCCTATCGCGCACTGCCCAACACACCGAAAACCTCTGCCGCACCCTGGGGGATGTTCTTGGCACTCCCGAAAGATTCTCCCGTACGCTGCCAGATGCACCAGAATTCTCAGCCGCACCCACAGGGATGTTCTGGTCACTCTCAAAAATTCACCACACGCACTGCCGAACGTGCCCAGCACCGCTGCCGCACCTGCGGGGATGTTCCGGTTGCTCTTGGAAGGTCATCCTGCACACTGCTGAACATACCTGATACCTCTGCCACACCTGTGGGGATGTTCTGGTTACTCCTAGAAGTTTGTACCATGCAGGACCAAATGTGGCAGACGCCTCTGCCGCACCCAAGGGAAGTTCATCCCCGCACACTGCCAAACGCGCCCGACATAGCTGCCACACCCTCCGGTTGCCCCCCGAAGTTTTTCCCTGCACACTGCCAAATGTGCCTGATGCCTCTGTCATGCCAACGGTGATGTTTTGGTCGCCCCTGGAAGTTAGTCCTGCCCACTGTCGAACATGCTTGACACCTCTGCCACTCCTGCAGTGATGTTCCAGTCCCAAAAGTTCATCCCCAGCACTGCCCAACACGCACAACGCCGCTGCTGTGCCCGCCGGGATGTTCCAGTCACTCCCTGAAGTTCATCCCATGCGCTGCTGAATGCACTCAAAAGCTCTGCTGTGCCCACGGGGATGTTTTGGTCGCTCCCTAAAGTTCATTGCCTGCACCATCCAACGTGCCAGTAGGGATGTTCTGGTCACTCCTGGAAGTTCATCCTTTACACTGCCAAACATGTTTGACGCTGCTGCCATGCCTGCAGGATTGTACTGGTCACTCCCGGAAGTTTGTCCCGTGCACTGCCAAACACGTCCAACGCCTATGCTGCGCCTGAGGGTATGTTCCAGTCACTCACAGAATTTGTCCTGTGCACTGCCAAATGCGCCAGATGCATCTGCCGCACCTGCAGGAATGTTCTGGTCGCTCCCAGAAGTCTGTCCCGTGACACTGCCGAATGTGTCTGACACTGCTGTCATGCCTACGGGATGTTTGGGTCGCTCCTGGAGTTCGTCGCGCGAACTGCCCAATGCGCCCAAAGCATCTGTCGAGCCCACGGAGATGTTCTTGTCACTCCTGGAAGTTCATCCCAGTACTGCGAATGTGTCCAACACCATTGCCGAGCCCGCTGGTATTTTTTGGTTGCTCCCGGAGCTTCATCCTGTGCACTGTCAGACATGCCAAATGATGCTGCCATGCCTGTGGGGATGTTCCGGTCGCTCTCGGAAGTTCATCCTGCACACTGCCAAATGCACCCAACACTCCTGCCATGCCTGCAGGGATGTTCCGGTCAATCTCGAAAGTTTGTCCTATGCACTGACGGATGCCCCTGACCCCGCTACCCGCACCAGCGGGGATGTTCCGTACATTCCCCTGAAGTTTTTCATACGTACTGCTGAACACCACCGATGCCTCTGCCAAGCCTGCGGGGATGTTCCAGTTTCACCCAGAAGTTTGTCCTGTGCACTGCCCAACATGCCTGTGGGGATGCTCCAGTCGCTCCTGGTAGTTCATCCCGAGCACTGCCGAACGTGCCTATGCCTCTGCTGAGCCTTCGGTGATTTTCTGGTAGCTCCTGGATGTTCGTCTCCTGATGTTTGTCCAGCGTACTGCTGAATGCCGCTGCCATGCCCGCTAGGATGTTATAATTGCTCCTGGAAGTATGTCCCCCACACTGCCGAGCGTGTCCGACGCCACTGCCGTGCCCGCGGGGATGTTGCAGTTGCTCCCAGAATTTCATCCCGCACACTGCTGAACACACCTGATGCCTCTGCCTCCCCCACTGGGATGATCAGGTCGCTCCTGGAAGTTCAATCCAAGCACTGCTAAATGTGTCCGACACCACTGCCATGCCTGCACGGATGTTCAGGTCGATACCATAAATTCATCCCGCACACTGATCAACACGCCAAAAGCCTCTGCCACACCCACGGGGATGTTCTGGTCGCTCAGGAAGTTTGTCCCGAGCATGGCCAAACTCGTCCAATGCCTCTGCCGAGCCCACGGGGATTTTTTGGTTGCTCCCGGAAGTTGGTCCATGCACTGCCCAATGCACCTGATGCCTCTGCTGCACCCTGGGGAATTTTCTGGTAACGCCCAGAAGTTGGTCCCACTCACTGCCAAATGTGTCCAATGCCGCTGCTGCACCCACAGGGATTTTTTGGTTGTTCTTGAAAGTTCATCCGGCACACTGCCAAAAACACCCGAGCCTCTGTTGTGCATGCAGGGATGTCCTGGTCGCTCTGGAAGTTCACCCTGAGCACTGTTCAACATGCTCGGAGCATCTGCCATGCCCACAAGGATGATCCGGTCACTCCCAGGAGTTTGTCCCGTGCACTGCTGAATGTGTACGATGCAGCTACCATGAGCACGGAGATGTTCTGTTTGCTCTGGCAAGTTCGCCTCATGCACTGCCAAACGTGTCCGATGATACTGCCAAGCCTGTAGGGTTGTTCTGGTCGCTCCCAGAAGTTTGTCCCATGCACTGCCAAACGCGCCCAAAGCCTCTATCGCGTCCGGAAGGATGATCCGTTCGCTTCTGGATGTTCATCCCACGCACTGCCAAATGTGGCCGATGCAGTTGCCGCACCCACAGAGATGTTTTGGTCACTGCTGAAAGTTCGTCTTGCACACTGCCAGACGCACCCGACGCCTCTTCCGCACGCGCAGGGATGTTTCAGTCCCTCCAGAAATTTTGTCTCATGCACTGCCCAATGCACTTGAAGCCTCTACCTTGCCCGTGGGGATGTTCTGGTCACTCCTGGAAGTTCGTCCTGTGTACTGCCCACTGCTGCACCTGTGCCTCTGCCTTGCCCGTGTTGATGTTCGATGCTACCAAAAGTTTGTCCCACACACTGCCAAATGCGTTCGATGCATCTACTGCTCCCATGGGTATGTTTCAGTTGCTACCGAAAGTTCATCTTGCGCACTGCCCAACGCATCTGAAATCTCTGCTCCACCTGCAGCGATGTTCCGGTTGCTCCCAGATGTTCGTCCTGCATGCTGGCCAACACGCCCGAAGCCTCTATCGCACCTGCGGGGATGTTCTGGTCGCTTTCGGAAGTTTGTCCTGTGCACTGCCAAACATGTCTGATGCCACTGCCATGCCTGTGGAGATATTCAGGTTGGTCTCAGAAGTTCGTACTGCTTGCTGCCCTACTGTTAGGGTCCCGATTTTTTCGCCCAACTTTTCTACACCTTAGGGGTCAGCACGCCTACTGAAATCCTTCCTAACTTGCTGTCCCGTTTGATTCTTGAGTTCTTTTCTTATTTTATATCCCCTAAGCTGTCCTTCAGGTTAACAATATATATAAAGATATGTTGGATAGGCAAGACAACTCTTAAACCTATCACAACTTGCCTTGGTTGAAGAAGACAACTCTTAACTTCAACCTTAGCTCTTAAGCAAGGAAGACAACTCTTAACCTTAACTTAAGCCCAAGTTATCTCAAGACAACTCTTAAAAGATAACCGAAAATATAAACAAGAATAGAAGCAAGAATGCTTACCTTTGATTCTTGATTTAATGAATGAGAAAATAACAAAATTCGTAGCTTATGAGCTCCTCACAAATAATGGGCTGTATTTATAGTCCTAAGACAGCCTTATCCTAATTTAACTAGTACTTAGGTTCCTTATCCACTTAGGATATGTTTTCCTAAGTCAACAAGCTTTTCTAAGTCAAATAAAACATTATCAAGATAGACCTTATCCAAATGTTTCCTAATTCTACTAGGATTCTTGGTCTTTCTTGAATTTCTACCTAGACTAGAATTCCTACCTTATCTTGTATTTTACAGCAGCTGCACTTCCTCTTGCCTAATCCTTGTAGGACTAGGACTCTGAATGCATATCCTTCTGCCCTTAGAATTCTTCTTGTCGTGACTATCCTATTGCTACTGGAACTCATCATAAGTATCCTACTGCTGATAGAACTCTTCTTGACATGGATGTTCTGCTGCTGCTGGAATTCTCCTTGGCATGGATGTCCTGCTGCTGCTGGAACTCTGCTTGGCATAAATGTCCTTCATTAATTAGGATTAAGTCAAATACTGGTCGGGCCTCACTGCTGGGCTGCACACTTGCTGTTGCCATGCTTGTTGTGCACATTTTCTGACCCATGCTCTCCTTTGCTGCCTCATTTTCTGCCTGTTGCATTTCCTGCATACTTTGGTGTTGAGCATGATCTGTAGTGCACAGGATGAACTTCCGGGAGCTACTGGAACATCCCTGCGGCCCTGGCAGAGCCATCGGGTGCATTCGGCAGTGCACAGGATGAACTTCTGGGAGTGACCGGAACATCACCGCAGGCCCATTCATCAGTGTGCAGGATGAACTTTTACGAGTGACTGGAACATCCCAATAGGCATGGGAGAGGCAACGGGCACATTTGATAGTGTGAAGGGACGAACATCCCCACGTGCACGGCAGAGGCATCGGGTGTGTTTGGCAGTCTGCAGTATGAACTTCTGGGAGCAACCAAAACATTCCCGTGGGCACAGCAGCAGCATCGAACTCATTCGGCAGTGACTGAGACAAACATCTGGGAGTGACCGGAATATCCCCGCTGGTGCAGCAAAGGCATCAGGCAATTTGGTAGTGCACGGTACAAACTTAAGGGAGCGACTGGAACATTACTGTGGCGCAGCAGAGGCATCAAGTGTGTTCTTCAGTGCACAGGATGAACTTTTGGGAGCGACTGAAACATCACCGCTGGCGCAGCAGATGCATCGGGCACGTTTTGCAATGCACAGGAAGAACTTCGGGGACGAACTTCCAAGAGTGACCGGAACTTATCTGCAGGTGATGCAGAGGTGTCAGAAATGTTCGGCCGTGCTTGGGACAAACTTCTGAGAGCAACTGGAAAATTGCCGCTGGCTCAGCAGAGGTGTCGGATGCGTTCGAGCGGTGCTCAGGATGAACACTTGTGCGCCTTTTCCTCCTTTCTTGAGAGGGAAGCCTCCGCCGCGCCCGTGGGGATGTTCCGGTCGCTCCCAGAAGTTCATCCCGTGCACTGCCCAATGCGCCCAAAGCCTCTGCCAAGCCTGCAGGGATGTTCCAGTTGCTCCTGGAAGTTCGTCCTGCACACTGCTGCACGTGCCCAACCCACAACCGTGCCTGTAGGGATGTTCTGTCACTCCCTGGAAGTTCGTACCGCACACTGCTGAATACAAATGATGCCGCTGCCACGCCCGCAGGGGTTGTTCCGGTCGCTCTGGGAAGTTCATCCTGAACACTGCAGAATGCGTCCAATGCCTCTGCCTCACCCGGGGGATATTCCGGTCGCTCCCAGAAGTTTGTCCCCCGCACTGCCGAATGCACCCAATGCCTCTCCTGCCTCCGCAGGGATGTTCCAGTTGGTCCAGAAAGTTCATCCCACACAATGCCGAATGCATCCGACACCATTGCGCATCCGCGTGGATGTTCTGGTTGCTGCCAGAAGTTTTTCCCTGTGCTCTGCCCAACATGCCCGAAGGCTCTGCCGTGCCCACAGGGATGTTCCAGTCTCTCCCGGATGTTCATCCCGAGCACTGATAAATTTGTCCGACACCTTGGCCAAGCCTGTGGGGATTTTCCAATCGCTCCGGAAAGTTCATCGCATGCACTGCCAACCATGCCTCACGCCGCTGCCGCACCCATGGGGATGTTCCCAGAAGATCATCCTCTGCACTGCTGAACGCACTGATGCCCATCCCGACTCTGGGGAATGTTCTGGTTGCTCCCAAAAGTTTGTCCCCATGCACTGTCGAATGTGTCTGATGCCATTGCCACATCCGCATGGATGTTACAGTTGCTGTCGGAAGTTTTTTGCGCACACTGCCCAATGGGCCTGAAGCCTCAGTGGCGCCCATAGGGATGTTCCAGTCACTCCCAGAAGTTAGTCCCGAGCACTGCAGATCACATCCGATGCATGTGCCGAGCCCGTGGGGATGTTTTGGTCGCTCCCAGAAGTTCGTCCCATGCACTGCCAAATGCGCTCGATGCCACTGCCGCGCTGTTGGGGTCCTGATTTTTTTCTCCAACTTTTCTACACCTTAGGGGTCAGCACGCCTACTGAAAACCTTCCTAACTTGCTGTCCCATTTGATTCTTGAGTTCTTTTCTTATATTTACGTCCCCTAAGCTGTCCTTTGGGTTAACTAATATATATAAAGATATGTTGGATAGGCAAGACAACTCTTAAACCTATCACAACTTACCTTGGTTGAAGAAGACAACTCTTAACTTCAACCTTAGCTCTTAAGCAAGAAAGACAACTCTTAACCTTGTCTTAAGCCCAAGTTATCTCAAGACAACTCTTAAAAGATAATCGAAAACATAAACAAGAAAGTAAGCAAGAATGCTAACCTTGATTCTTGATTATTGAATGAGAAAATAACAAAAATTCGGAGCATATCTCCTCCTCACAAATAATGGGTTGTATTTATAGTCTTAAGACAGTCTTATCCTAATTTAACTAGTACTTAGGTTCCTTATCCACTTAGGATATCTTTTCCTAAGTTAACAAGCTTTTCTAAGTCTACTAAAACATTATCAAGATAGATCTTATCCCACTGTTTCCTAATCCTACTAGGATTCTTGGTCTTTCTTGAATTCATACTTAGACTAGAATTCCTACCTTATCTCGTATTCTACAGCGGCTGGACTTTCTCTTGGCTTATCCTTCTAGGACTAGGACTCTCAATGCAAATCCTTCTGCCCTTAGAATTCTTCTTGTCGTGACTATCCTATTGCTACTGGAATTCATCATGCGTGTCCTGCTGCTGATAGAACTCTTCTTGGTGTAGATCTCCTGCTGTTGTTGGAATTCTTCTTGGCATGGATGTCCTGCTGCTGGAACTCTGCTTGGCATAGATGTCCTGCTGCTGCTGGAATTCTCCTTGGCATGGATGTCCTCATGCTGCTAGAACTCTGCTTGGCATAGATGTCCTCCTACTGCTGGAACTCTTCTTGATGCGATTATCCTTCTTCTGCTGGAACTCCTGTTGGTGTGAATGTCCTTTATTGATTAGGATTAAGTCAAATAATAGCCGGGCCTCACTGCTGGGCTGCACACTTGCTGTTGCCATGCTTGTTGTGCACATTTTCTTGCCCATGCTCTCCTTTGCTGCCTCATTTTCTGCCCATTGCATTTCTGCATACTTAGGTTCACAACACATGCCCTGCGGGGAGCTTCCGGTCCCTCCCAGAAGTTCGTTCTGCACACTGCCCAACATGCCCGATGCCTCTGCCATGCCTGCGGGGATGTGTCCAGTCGCTCCCTGAAGTTCATCCCGCGCACTTCCATACTGTTGAGAACCTAAGTATGTAGGAAAGGCAATGGGCAGAAAATGGGGCGGCAAAGGAGAGCATGGGCCAGAAAATGTGTACAACAAGCATGGCAACAGCAAGTGTGCAGCCCAGCAATGAAGCCCGGCCAGTATTTGACTTAATCCTAATTAATGAAAGACATTCACACCAACAGGAGTTCCAGGACAAGAAGGACAATCGCATGAAGAAGAACTCCCAGCAGCAGTAACACGTCCATGTCAAGAAGAGTTCCAGCAGGAGAAGGACATAGACGGCATGAAGAACTCCAGCAGCAGCAGGACGTCATGGCAAGTTTGACTTCAGCAAGATGATCACGTCAACGAGGAGTCTTGGAATGGAAGGACACGCCATATGGAAGTCTAATCCTAGAAGGAAATGGCAAGAAGAAGTTCAGCAGCTGGAGGAGAGGAGATAAGATAAGGACAGAAAGACTTAGTCAAAGTAGGAATTCTAGTCTAAGTAGGAATTCAAGAAAGACCAAGAATCCTAGTAGGATTAGGAAACAATGGGATAAGGTCTATCTTGATAATGTTTTACTTGACTTAGAAAAGCTTGTTGACTTAGGAAAACATATCCTAAGTGGATAAGGAACCTAAGTACTAGTTGAATTAGGATAAGGCTGTCTTAGGACTATAAATACAGCCCATTATTTGTGAGAAGGACATATGCTCCGAATTTTGTTATTTCTCATTCATTAATCAAGAATCAAAGGTTAGCATTCTTGCTTACATTCTTGTTTATATTTTCGGTTATCTTTTAAGAGTTGTCTTCAGATAACTTGGGCTTAAGTCAAGGTAAAGAGTTGTCTTCTTTGCTTAAGAGCTTAGGTTGAAGTTAAAAGTTGTCTTCTTCAACGAAGGCAAGTTGTGATAGGTTTAAGAGTTGTCTTGCCTATCCAACATATCCTTTTACATATTAGTTAACCCGAAGGACAGCTTAGGGACGTAAATATAAGAAATGACCTCAAGAATCAAACGGGACAGCAAGTTAGGAAGGTTTTTAGTAGGCGTGCTGACCCCTAAGGTGTAGAAAAGTTGGGGAAAAAAATTAGGACCCCAACACGTACACGCCCGGCGCCACTGCCACAACTGCAGGGATTTTTCGGTCGCACCCAGAAGTTTGTCCCGTGCACTGCTGAATGCGCCCGAAGCCTCTGCTGATCCCACGGGGATTTTTTGATCACTCTCGGAACTTCATCCTGCACATTGCCGAATGCCACCAACACCTCTGCCGCACCTGCGGGGATGTTCCACTCGCTCCCGGAAGTTCATCCCATGTGCTGCCCAACACGCCCAAAGCCTCTACCGCACCCATGGGGATGTTCTGGTCACTCCCGGAAGTTCGTCCCATGCACTGCCGAACCGCCTCATGCCACTGCTGCACCCGTGGAGATGTTCTGGTTGCTCCAGGAAGTTCATCCCGTGCACTGCTGAATGTGACTGACGCTGTTGCTGCACCTGTGGCGATGTTTCGGTCGCTCCCCTAAGTTCGTCCTCCACACTGCCGAACGTGCCCGACACCTCTGCCACACCCACGGGGATGTTCTGGTCACTCCTGGAAGTTCATCCCAAGCACTGCCGAAGGTGACCAATGCCTCTGCTGTGCCCACGGTGATGTTTCCGTCGCTCCCAGAAATTCCTCTTGTGCACAACCAAACACACCTTATGCCTCTGTCGCACCCAGCGAGGATATTCCGGTCGCTGCCGGAAATTCATCCCGCTCACAGCCTAACACGCCCGTCGCCTCTGTCACGCCTGCAGGGATGTTCCGGCCTCTTCAGGTAGTTCGTCCCACACAATGACGAATGCGCCCGTGGGGATGTTGTGGTTGCTACCAGAAGTTCATCCCGAGCACTGACGAATGTGTCCGACACCTCTATGGAGCCC
>BNST01000131.1:0-24386 GCA_019650275.1 Xylocarpus granatum | reverse complement strand
ATTTGGAGATTGATCAATCGACTCACTAGACTTTATTACAACAGTTGGTAATGGTTAAAATTTGATTGGCCTCAAACTGTGGTGGAAGTTGTATATTATTTTGGCAACAACCGACTATTTTTAGTTGTTGACGCTACTAATGGCAAAATATTTTAGTCCCCTTCTAAGCATATTCTTCTAGTTTGTTAGATGTGAATTATTTGATTTACTTGTACTGTATAATTTTGTTGTATGTTATTGATCTAAAATTTTAAATAATTCTCTCTTGACCAGTTCCCTCGAACAACTTTTATTTGTTGTGGACTGACAGCAAAAATATCCTGGCATATACACTTATCATCTTTATACACCATGAATGTGGAAATGTCACCTTTGTTACTTGTGATGTCCGCCACTCTTAGTTCAATGAATTTGTCATTGGCGTTGGTTGTGCAAAATGTTGCTTAGGTGAAATTGTTTGGAATAATTGGTAAACATGGGGCAACGAGATGTTTATTTGTTTACCGTGAAAATGGTTTAATGATGAAGTCAAGTTCCGGACTGAGAAACCAACTTTAGTTTTTGATGACTTTCTTTGTTATTTGCCTTTCCTGCTTTGCTTCCGTTTGGCCAATGGGTGGAATGTGAAGTTTTATCATTTGATGAGTGGCATTTTGTAGGCAAGATGGTGTCGCATGCTGGACCAACAAATACGAGAGATTTCAATGCGTTGTCTTGGTTTTGGTACTAGTAATTAATTATTTTATCAAGTAAACTCATTGACAAATACCCATTCATAATGATTCAAATTTTGTGATTCTTGATATTTCACAACTGTCATTCTGCCAGGGCCAATCCTGTATTTTGGACTCGTGCACTGAATGTTCCTCTTCCACATTCCTTTGTTTTTCCGCAAAATCAAGAAGATCAGGAAAACTGCAATTCTGTTAACAACAGTATTGATGTTTCTGCTGATTATACTTCATGTGAAGAGTTTGTTAATGTTTCCAGTGACAGACTCACTGTTTGTCTGAGGCTTTATTTTCTAACCTTGTTTCAGATTGCAATTGAATTTTCTTGTTTCTTACTAACTAAAGGTTATCCTTTGTTAGACAGGAAAGAGAGGCTTAAAGGGTTCATAGTCGAGCCAACGGAGTGGCTTCTTCTTTTACATCAACACAAGAAGAGACTCTCTGGGTAGAGGGTCTTGTCCCTGGCATCGACTTTTGCAACCATGGTATGACTGTTAAAAAGATTGTCCAATATTGTTAACGAATCTTTTATTCGCTTTCAATCTCATACAAGAAAAGGGGTTTCTGTTATGCCATTCTCATAACTTTCTTGCAGTAGACATGATTTACCATGCACTTTGAAATGCACTTGTAGTATGCAGTGCATGCAACGATATCTCTACTTTCTTGCTACGACCTTGAATTTTTTTGCATGTTCCCGACACTGAATTACGTTAAAGATTTTTTTACTTGTGAATTTGTTTCTGTTTAACCAATTTGTTAAACCGATCTTGTGAATGATGTCGAAACTTGACAGTTGCGCACACGGTTGTGGCTAATTTTTACGAAGGTACTTTCTCTGTCTTGAAATAAAAAGTCTCTCTTTTTCCGTCTTCCACCCTCACCCCACCCTTTTTTGGCCTCGACACGTGCTTGAATGGTTAAGGTTATACATGCTATCTATACATATACAGGTTCATCTTAAGAGAATCCATTTAAAACATTCTCATTTTTAGCTTATTTTGAGAAATTTACTTAAGTTCCTCAATGAAAAATAAAATTTTTTCTGGATACCTATCAAATTCTTCATATTTAAGAGCTGCATTTTATTTTCTAAAGCTAATAACCATTGAACAAACAATATGTTGTTGTTCGTGCAGGAGTCATGGTAAGTCTTTAATGATTCGATATGGCTTATTCTTTTTGTTTTATGTGCTTTCGTCTAATTGCATTGTCATTTGAGAACTAGTGCAGCAGATGTTTATTTCTAAGTTGATACTTTAACTGCATCCTAAGACAGATTACGTTGGTAATGGTTAAAATTTGGTTGGCCTCAAACTGTGGTGGAAGTTGTATATTATTTTGGCAACAACCGACTATTTTTAGTTGTTGACGCTGCTAATGGCAAAATATTTTAGTCCCCTTCTAAGCATATTCTTCTAGTTTGTTGGATGTGAATTCTTCTTATTCAATTGTCTAAACATTTACACATCTTGTGTTTATATACACACTATTCTAACGGCTAGTTATAAACCACTTTACTTTTTTAATAGCTAAGTACAACATACAAAAGCGCATCTTTTAACTTTAAAAGACTAGCCGTTACAACATACAAAAGAATAGCTAGGTACGACATACAAAAGCTGTGAGATATGAGCACTAGATGGTAGATGATTGATGATTGGGATTTGTTGATGGAGAAATTAATCAACCTAAGGTGGGAGATAAAGAATATGCTGAATGGAGATATGTTGATAATCTTGTCATTACTTGGATTATCAACTCCATTGATCAATCCTTGGTTGGTGCCTTCAACAAAGCCAAAACTGCCAAAGACCTTTGGAATGCACTTGCTAGAAGGTTCGAAAATCAAGGAAATCTCTTAAAAGTCTATGAGTTGAGGGAAATCATCACAAATGCCAAGATGAATGGGAGTGATTTCCTTTCCTACTCCAACAAAATCAAGGAAGCATGGGATGAATTGGAGTGTTTGAGGCCGATTACTACCAATGAGGAAGAATTGGAGAAAAGGGCCAATGAAGATCTTGTTTGTTTCCTCTTGGCAGGATTGGGGCCTAGTTTTGGGGACCTTAGGAATCAAATTCTAAGGAATAAGGAGATGCCACCATATGATGATGTGGTGAATATTGTGGATAGGGAATTGATGGCTAGAGAAGCGTTTGATAGAGATGAGCCTAAAATTGAGAAAGGTGCATTTGTGGAGGCAAAAGAAGTAGCAATGGTAACACAAGGGTTGAAAGAAAGCAAAACCATCAAATGTGAAAGATGTGGAAGACTAGGACACATCAAAAGAAATTGTAGGTTTTGTGATCATTGTGGAAAGTTTGGGCATAACAAGGATAAATGTTTTGAGCTTCATCCTCACTTGAAGAAGGAGAATAAAGCCAAAATTTCAGAAGAATTAAACCACAAATCAGAGGCAAACTTGTCCACAAATCTCATTGAGCAATTTGCAAAGTTCCTTCAATGTCAAAGGCCAAACGCCTCTCAAGGTTTGATCTCTAATTTATCTTTAAATATTGATCCTTGGGTTATAGACTCGGGTGCTACAAATCACAGGTTTAGAAGTAAAAATTTAGCTTCTAAAATTGAGTCTATAGGAAAGGATAAAAGGGTGAGTATAGCTAATGGAAAAGATATACCAATTAGTGGTTTAGGACACTTGAATATTTTGTCTAAGCATACTAAAGGTCTTTATATGCCATGTTTTTCTTCAAATTTGTTGTCTGTAAGTAGAATTACTAAAGATTTAGATTGTTATGTTATATTTGAACCTAATAAAGTAACATTTCAGGACATCAAGACCGGACAATTGATTGGTGAGGGAAGAGAGAAAAATGGGCTGTATGTTTTGGAAGATTCAAGCAAAGCCTTTAAAGTAGATAGCAGCAAAATCCAAGAACTTTGGCATGCTAGATTAGGGCATCCTCCAGTCATATTTTGCAAAAATTAGTTCCTAACTTGAAATTTGATAAGATCAAAGATTGTAGTTCTTGTATTTTAGGAAAACAAACTAAGATACCTTTTGTACAATCTCATCATGAATATAATGATTTATTTGCTTTGGTACATTCTGATTTGTGGACTTCTCCCACTCTATCTCATAAGGGCTTCAAATATTTTGTAACTTTTATAGATCATAAATCTAGGTATACATGGATTTATCTTATTAAAAGGAAATCTGAGGTTTTTTGTTGTTTTAGAGAGTTTGTAATATTGATTGAAAACCAATTTGATAAGAAAGTTAAGGTGTTGAGAACTGATAATGGAGGAGAGTATGTGAACAACTTGTTTAAAGAGTTTTTAGTTAGTAAAGGAATTGTTCACCAAACTACTTGTCCTTACACTCCAGAACAAAATGGAGTGGCTGAACGTAAGAATAGGCATATTTTAGAGGTGGCAAGAACTATGATGTTCTATCACAATGTACCTAGAGAGTTTTGGGGGGAAGCTATTCTCACAGCGACACATCTTATTAACCGAACACCATCTATGGTACTGAAAGGAAAGACACCAATTGAGATTGCTTATAGTACCCAGCCAAACTTGTCCTATCTTAGAATTTTTGGATGTGTATGTTATGTACATATGCCAAGTCATTCAAGAGATAAATTAAGTGAAAGAAGCATTAAATGCATCTTTTTAGGTTATTGTGTAGATACCAAGGGTTATAGGTGCTATAATCCCTTAACTAAGAACAAGTATATTTCTAGAAATGTTACTTTCGTAGAAAATAACTCATATTTTCATAGCAATGGTAATGGAAAAGGTGAAGTTGATGATCCACTTCCTTTAGCCATAATACACAAGTATATACCACCATCTAGTGACGTACTAGGCAACCATGACCAACACTTGAGTAGTGATAACATAGAATCACAAGATCAAGAGTCTAATGAGGGTGAAACCAGCAATGAAAGTCTAGATGCACATTCACCTAGTGAAGTAAGTGAAGATTTACAGTTATCATCCAGTAGACTTAGAGACGAGGGAGAGCAAAATGAAATACATAGGGATGAACATTCGAATGTTCAAATAGAATCACTATCTAGTAACCAAGATGGGCCATCTATTAGTATACGAAGTGAGGGGGAGCATGTTGCACCTATGCAAGGCCCAAATCCCCCACTTAGGAGATCTCAAAGAATTCGACAATCTTCATCAGATTGGATGAAGAAAAGAGTGTTTTTCCACGGTAACAAAGTAATCGCACACCCTCTTGACCACTACTACACCTTAGGAAATGTAAAAGAGAGTTTTAGAGCCTTTTTAACTAAAGTAGACACCATTAAAGATCCTAATAACTTTAAGGAAGCTAGGGAATTATCAGTTTGGAGACAAGCCATGCAAGAGGAATTGGATGCTTTAGTTAAAAATAATACATGGGAATTAGTACCTTTACCTTTGGGAAAGAAGGTTGTAGGATGCAAATGGGTGTATAAGACTAAGTTAAATAGTGATGGAACCTTGGACAAACATAAGGCTAGGTTAGTGGCCAAAGGCTTCACTCAAACCTACGGCTTAGACTATACAAAAACTTTTGCACCAGTTGCAAAAATGAACACCATTAGGGTGCTTCTCTCCTTAGCGGCTAATTATAATTGGGATTTACATCAAATGGATGTAAAGAATGCTTTCTTGCAAGGAGAGTTAGAGGAAGAGGTTTACATGAGTTTACCTCAAGGATATGATGTTATGGTTCCAAATACACATGTTTGCAAATTGAAGAAAGCCATATATGGATTAAAGCAATCACCAAGAGCATGGTATAATAAGTTGCATAATGCATTGTGTTCTCAAAATTTTAAAGTGAGTGATGCTGATCATTCCTTATTTATTAAGCACTCAAGTGAGGGATCTACCATTGTTCTTATTTATGTGGATGATATTATCATCACCGGTTGTGACATTAATGGCATTAAGAGCATTAAAACATATTTGAAGTTTGCATTTGATGTTAAAGATTTGGGAAACTTACGATATTTTCTAGGTATAGAAATCGCTTATTCCAATGAAGGGCTATTTCTATCCCAAAGAAAATATGTTCTTGATTTGTTAAGTGAGACAGGAAAACTTGGAGCAAAGCCAGCTGTGACACCTATGGAGGCACTAAGAAGGAAGAAAGAGGATAACAAGCATGAAAACGAACATGACAAGGAGGAGCCATACAAGGACATCAAGCTTTATCAAAGACTTGTAGGTAAGCTTATATATTTAACTATTACACGACCTGATATTGTTTTTTCTGTGCAACAGGTAAGTCAACACATGTCATGCCCAAAGAATATACACATGGAAATGGTGAGTAGAATTTTAAGGTACATAAAACAAGCACCGGGGCAAGGAATCTTGATGAGAAGAAATGGCCACCACAAGATATGTGCTTACACAGATGCGGATTGGGCCGGTAACTTCGAGGACAGAAGATCAACCACTGGTTATTGCACATTCGTGGGAGGTAATTTGGTGACTTGGAAAAGCAAGAAGCAAAGTGTAGTTGCAAGATCGAGTGCAGAAGCTGAATATAGAGCTATGGCATCTACTACGAGTGAATTGGTTTGGATAAAATCATTAGTGGAAGACTTAGGATTTTCAGTTGAAACACCTATGGACATGTACTGTGATAACAAGGCAGCAACACACATTGCATCTAATCCAGTGTTCCATGAGAGGACCAAGCACATCGAAGTTGATTGTCACTTCACAAGAGAAAAGTACTTGAGCAAAGTGATCAACATGCCTTATGTGAAGAGTGAAGATCAACTTGCGGATATATTCACCAAACCATGTACTCATCAACAACTTCTTAAGGTGAGTTCCAAGTTGAACTTATTCAATTTGTACAAGTCCAACTTGAGGGGGAGTGTTAAAGATGAAGAGATTGAGGGTGAAGATGAAAAGCCCAAATACCTATTGGATTGATCTATGGATACCCATATCAAGCCCAAAGCCCAATTCAAGCTAACTACTAAAGGACGAAATAACGGCTAGTTTTTTAAATTGAAAGATATGCTGTTATGTGTTGTACCTAGCTGTTAGAAAAGTAAAGTAAGCTTGTACCTAGCCGTTAGGATGTTGTATATATAAACCCAAGATGTGTAAATATTTTGAGATAGAATAAAAAGCTATTCATTTTTCTCTCTTCATGCATTTTCTCTCTACTTGCATTTTTACTTGGTTTATGTTGAATCTTTGAAATTGTGAGCTAAACACATTCAGATTCTATTTATCAACATTCATTATTGGAAAGCGTTGTTGAATATCTTGTCCGCAAATTAGTGTAGAAAAAATATCATTTTCATCTCATGATGCTTTTTCTTCATTGATCCATATGATCTTTTAGACCCTTTTTTCCGGCAAGATGGTCTTGTCAGCTGTCAAGTGACGAAGTTGTTATTACCAACGTACTGATCTATTAATTCATCCTATTGCCCAGTACTAAATGAATATAATTGTCGTTGCTTCTTTTGCTGGTGAGGTCTCCTTTGAGGATTTCCTTTGGTACGTATATTCTTAATAAAGCTATTGTATATTTATTTTATCAAGTAAACTCATTGACAAATACCCATTCGTAATGCTTCAAATTTTGTGATTCCTGATATTTCACAACTGTCATTCTGCCAGGGCCAATTTTGTATTTTGTACTCGTGCACTGAATGTTCCTCTTCCACATTCCTTTGTTTTTTCGCAAAATCAAGAAGATCCGGAAAACTGCAATTCTGTTAACAACAGTACTGATGTTTCTGCTGATCATACTTCATGTGACCAGTTTGTTAATGCTTTGAATGACATAAGTGTGTTTATGGTTATCACTCACTATCTGTCTGAGGCTTTATTTTCTAACCTTGTTTCAGATTGCAGTTGAATTTTCTTGTTTCTTACTAACTAAAGGTTATCCTTTGTTATACAAGAAGGAGAGGTTTAAAGGGTTCATAGCCGAGCCAACAGAGTGGCTTCTTCTTTTACATCAACACAAGAAGAGACTTTCTAGGTCGAGGGTCTTGTCCCTGGCATCGACTTTTGCAACCATGGCATGACTGTTAAAAAGATTGTCCAATATTGTTAACAAATCTTTTATTCGCTTTCAATCTCATACAAGAAAAGGGGTTTCTGTTATGCCATTCTCATAACTTTCTTGCAGTAGACATGATTTACCATGCACTTTGAAATGCACTTGTAGTATGCAATGCATGCATCGATATCTCTGCTTTCTTACAATAGCCTTGAATTTTTTCGTATGTTCCCGACACTGAATTACGTTAAAGATTTTTTTACTTGTGAATTTGTTTCTATTTAACCAATTTGTTAAACCGATCTTGTGAATGATGTCGAAGCTTGACAGTTGCGCACACGGTTGTGGCTAATTTTTACGAAGCTACTTTCTCTGTCTGGAAATAAGAAGTCTTTCTTTTTCTGTCTTCCACCCCCACCCCACCCTTTTTTGGCCTCGACACGTGCTTGAATTGTTAAGGTTATACATGCTATCTATACATATACAGGTGCATCTTAAAAGAATCCATTTAAAACATTCTCATTTTTAGCTTATTTTGAGAAATTTACTTAAGTTCCTCAATGAAAAATAAAATTTTTTATTGTTCCCCAAACCTGGATACCTGTCAAATTCTTCATATTGAAGAGCTGCATTGTTGCTTGGTTGAGTGCTTGATAATCGGTGCAAAACCTCTAAGTTCCGTCTTTTTTTTCTAACAAGTAAAACGGGAGAAGAAAAGAGTGAGGTGCTAGGTCGAATAATACCTTGCTGTAGCATCTCCTCCACTTGTCTTTCGATTTCTGTCTTTTGGAAGTGTGCATACCGGTAAGGTGTTACATTAATTGCCTTGGTTTCCTAAGTTGTCCTTCGGGTTAACTAACATTATATAAAGATATGTTGGACAGGCAAGACAACTCTTAAACTTATCACAACTTGCCTTGGTTGAAGAAGATAACTCTTAACTCTTAATCTTAAGCCCAAGTTATCTCAAGACAACTCTTAAAAGATAACCGAAATATAAACAAGAATGTGAGCAAGAATGCTTACCTTTGATTATTGATTAATGAATGAGAAAATAACAAAATTCGTAGCTTATTTCCTCTTCACAAATAATGGGACTGTATTTATAGTCCTAAGACAGCCTTATCCTAATTTAACTAGTACTTAGGTTCCTTATCCACTTAGGATATGTTTTCCTAAGTCAACAAGCTTTTTCTAAGTCAAATAAAATATTATCAAGATAGACCTTATCCTTTGTGTCCTAATCCTACTAGGATTCTTGGTCTTTCTTGAATTCCTGCCTAGACTAGAATTCCTACCTTATCTTGTATTTTACAGCAGCTGCACTTCCTCTTGCCTAATCAATGTAGGACTAGGACTTTGAATGCATATCCTTTTGCCCTTAGAATTCTTCTTGTTGCAACTATCCTATTGCTACTGGAACTCATCATGAGTGTCCTACTGCTGATAGAATTCTTCTTGGCATAGATGTCCTGCTGCTACTGGAATTCTCCTTGGCATGGATATCCTGCTGCTGCTGCTGGAATTCTCCTTGGCGTAGATGTCCTTCATTAATTAGGATTAAGTCAAATACTGGTTGGGCTACATACTTTCTGTTGCCATTCTTGTTATGCACATTTTCTGGCCCATGCTCTCCTTTGTTGCCCCATTTTCTACCCATTGCCTTTCCTGCATACTTAGGTTCTCAACAATGCCAACTGTCACGCCCAGCAAGTCGCAATGCCTTTGGTGATGTTGTGGGTACTGCCAGGGTATCTGATGACCATCCAGCTGGTTCATACAGCAGAGCAGAATCCTTAGACATTTTGCATTCAACTGCAGCTTCCTCAGGACTAGTAGGGGTTAAGAGCAGTAATAGAATCCCATCTCATTCTTTTGTAGCTGCTATGGGCTCATCATTTTCCAAGAGTACAACCCCTGAAGCACAGCTAGTTGGGAGGTCTCCTGGTTCTGGTCTTCCTCCTGTGGGGAGCAGAGTTGGTCCTAACGAGAAGAAGAGTGACGTTGCTTCAAATGTCCAAAGTGATAGCGAGCTTGCTGAAATTGTAGTTGCATTACAAATTCTACAGGGTTTGGAAGTCTAGAACAATCTGTTGGTCATCATCAAAATGCAAATATGTCTAAAGGGGACTTCACTGTTAATTTGCCTGGTGAATATTCTGTTAATCAGAATCTAGATTCCATGGCTAAGCACCATCTTGGTGCAGGTTAGTCCTATTTTCTTTTTCTCGAAGCTTTTTTGGTTTTTTCTTTGTTCATTGCAAAATCATGTTGATATGATTTTTTTAATTTGTCCAGCTGGAATTGGAGATGCACAGGGTTTGAATGGATTGCTTCATGCAGAAATGGACTTCCGTTCTCCAGTAATGGATCCACAATATGTGTTGTATTTCCAAAGAACTTCTGGTTATGCAGAACGTGGTGCAGATGGTGTGAGCGACCCTTATGAGGTTAGGAATTACTCTGGTACTCTTCTAGGTGACTTGGATGGGCTACAAAAAGCAAACCCTGAGGTATTGCTTGCTCAAAAGAAGCAACAATGTGAACTGAAACTCTGAGGTAATTCTGATGGTTTGAATCCTAGGGTACTATGAAACTCAATCATATAGACTTGGCATAACATTTTCTAAAAACTCATTCCCAAACTCTGTGCTTCCATTTGTTGGATCTGGAAGTTTTCTGAATGAGCGAGACTCACGCTTTACTTCAATGATGAGAAGTTCAATGGGAGGACACACAGTATGGCACTCAAATGATGGCAGCAACACGGAAGGAAGATTGATGCCATCCTTGTTAGATGAGTTTAAAACTAACAAGACCAAGTCTTTTGAACTTTCAAACATTGTTGATCGTGGTTTTGAATTCAGGTGTGTATTTAATGCCTTACTTTGGTGCATGTTCTACATATGCATTGTTTAGAGTACTGATTTGTTATATCCTCTTATATAATTCAGTACAGATTAGTATGGGAGTCGCTTTATTCAGCAGAAACTAGAAGTTGCCACGGCAGAACAAAAGGCCACAATTTTCCCTTAGATTATTTCTCATGCTCGTACCTTGATGATAGATGTTTTTGGAAATTATGTCATACAAAAGGTATGTCCTCCAAAGTTTGAAATGCTCAAGCGTAACTGATTTGTACAAGTCTAAATTATCACTTAAATTGTTGGGTTTGACTTACAGTTTTTTGAGCATAGTACAGAAAGTCAGAGAGGACAGTTAGCCAACCAGCTTACTGGTCATGTTTTGCGTCTAAGTCTTCGAATGTATGGTTGCAAAGTGATTCAGAAGGTTCTTTCTATTATGTTTGATGAGAGAATGAGAGAACTTTCACCAAAGGAGAGAGATGAAGAAGATGAGAGAATTATTTTCTACTTTCTTATTTAATTGTCTAAAAATTTACACATCTTGTGATTATATATACACTATCCTAACGGCTAGGTACAAACTCACTTTACTTTTCTAACAGCTAGGTACAACATACAAAAGCACATCTTTTAACTTTAAAAGACTAGCTGTTATTTTGTCCTTTAGTGGTTTAGTATGACATGGGCTTTGGGCTTGATGTGGGTACTCATAGATCAGCCAAAGAGTTATTTGGGCTTTTCATCTTCACTCTCAATCTTTTCATCTCCAATGCAACACAATCATAATGCTGGTATGAATCTGGAGATTGATTAATCGGCTCACTCGACTTTATTTCAACACTTCCCCCTCAAGTTGGGCCTGAAAGATGTTGTTCAAATTCAACTTGCTTATTGCAATCCCGATATGTTTTTTAGTAGGAGCCTTTGTGAACAAGTCTCCTAGTTGATCTTCGCTTGGAACATAAGGGGTGCAGATGGTCTGATTCTGAACTTTCTCCCTAATAAAGTGACAGTCCATCTCAATGTGCTTTGTTCTCTCATGGAATACTGGATTTGATGCTATGTAGATTGCTGCTTTGTTGTCGCAAAATAGTTTCATTCATGCTTCAGTTTTGAACCCCAAATCTTGAACTAAAGCCTTCAACCAAATCAGCTCACATGTTGCACTTGCCATTGCTCGATACTCTGCCTCTGCACTTGACCTTGCTACCACACTTTGTTTCTTACTTTTCCAGGTTCCTATCCGGTATATGCTAGGATCTCATTTGTTTCCTCCAACAGATGCGTAATATCCGGTAGTTGACTTTCGGTCTTCAACATTTTCGGCCCAATCTGCATCACTATATGCTAGGATCTCATGGTGACCATTCTTTTGCATGTGTAAACCTTGCCCTAGTGTGCCTTTTAGGTAGCAGAGGATTCGATTTACCATGTCCATGTGGTTGGTCATTGGTTGCTGCATGAATTGACTAACCTGATTCACAGCAAAGCTAATGTCAGGTCTAGTAATGGTTAAATATATTAACTTACCGACAATTCGTTGATATTGCTTGACATTCTGAATTGGCTTGGGTTGCTTCTCTGTGTCTTCTTCTTTGTCCTTTTGCTTGTAGGTATTTTCAATTGGCGTTGAAGCTATCCTTGCACCTAGTTTACCTGTTTTACCAAATAGATCAAGTGTATATTTTCTTTGACATAAAAATAGTCCCTTTTTAGAGTGGGCAATTTCTATTCTTAAAAAATATTGTAAGTATTCCAAGTCTTTAATGTCAAAAATAGATTTAAGATATGATTTAATGCAACTAATGCCTATTTCATCATTATCAGTAATGATTATGTCATCGACATAAATGGGAATCATCATTACTCCATCTTTGGAATGTTTGGTGAATAGTGAGAAATCAGAATGAATTAAATCAAAAACATCATCACATTTATGTTCTAATAGTACAAAAGGAGGTCTAGTTTGTTTTCCTAACATACATGCGTCACACTTAGAAATGTAACAATCATTTAAATCAGGAACTAGACTATTCAAAATGTGATTAGAAGGATGTCCTAGCCGTGCATGCCATAGCTCATGTGAATTAATTTGTTTAGTGACCCTAAAAGCTTGTTTTGTGTCATTTAGCATGTGGAGGCCATTTTCAGCAAAACCTTCACCAATCTTCTTACCGATTATAATATCCTGAAAAATCACTTTATTAGAACTAATATAGCAATACAATTTAAGTCTTTAGTGAGTTTACTAACCGATAATAGATTAGAATCAAAATTAGGAATATAAAACCCTTTAGTATGTTTTGACAATAAATCTAAATCTGCTGAATACTTAATGGGAACATACTTTCCATTAGCAACTTTGATACTTTGTATTTTCCATAAAGGATATAGTTTAGATGCTTTATTTATGTTTCTAAACATATGATCACTAGCACTTGAGTCTATAATTCATGGTTCATGATCATTGCGAGAGTAAAAGTGAGAGTCAAGAAGAGTACCATCCTCTCATTTGCCTTTATGAGCATGGTGTTGGGTTTCAAGTGCTTCCATATTGATTTGGAGTTGGTTCCATATCACCTTGGCAATATCATCGAGGCTAAAGGAGTGAACACTTGAAGTCTCAGTGATAGGGAGCTGAATGGGCACTTGGAACACCGTGGATACTTTGATTTGAGACTTTACCCTTCTTGAACCGTGAAGGCATGAGTTCTGGGTGAAGATGCCAGCATCGATCTTTAGAGTGACCATTCTTGTGACAATGGTCACACTTAGCTCGATTTTGGTTGTTGCTGTTTCCCTTTGACTTGGTCACTAAGGCTTCAGTTTTAAGCTTCTCTTGAGCCAAAAAAGCATTTGTCTCCACCTTGTGGTCATGGCCATTTACGTCCAGGACACGATGGGCTGTTTCTTCCTTGTTGATCATGTAACAAACCTCTTCAAAGGGAGGTATTTCATTGCTTCTCAGTATTTGGTTCCGAATGTCATTAAACTTGGAGTTTAAGCTAGCAAGATAAGTAAATACCTTATCCTCATTAGCACGTGCAAGAATAATGGCAATGTCATTAGTTTCTGGCCTATAGGAGTGAAGCTCATCCCATGCCTCTACGAATTTTCCGAGGTGTTCAACTGAGCTCATCTCACCTTGATTAAACTTATTCAAGAAAGATTTAAGCTCATACACTCTCATGAGATTCTTTTGTTGACCATAGATTCTCTTGATAGAATCCCACAACTCTTTCGAAGTCTCGGCATTGGAGAAGATACCAATCAAGCTTGGTTCTATTGAGTTAAGGATCCAAGTTAGAACCATTTTGTCTACTTGGAACCATTCTTCAAATCCATCATCATCCAACGGTCTCTTAACCCTTCTTGTGACAAACCCGTATCTACTTTTACCACACAAAGCGTTTGTTGCAGCCTTGACCCATATAGGGTAGTTGTGGTTGTTTAGTAGAATTGTGGTGAGTTTAAAGGGAGGTGTTAGCATCTACTTCCATTATCATGGAATTGGTTCTAGTAGAGGTGTTGATGGTGGTTTGAGAAGGTGCTTCACTGGATTTGTTGGTGCCTAAAGAGGGTCCCTCATTTGCCATTTAGATTTGGGCAAAGAATGAGGGATATTTTTTTTCTTTGAAGCACCAATGTGAAAGAATAAAGAACAAGAAGAATGATAGGGAGATCACTACTCTAATACCATGTTAAGTTTGATGAGAGAATGAGAGAACTTTCACCAAAGAGAGAAAGATGAAGAAGATGAGAGAATTGTTTTCTACTTCTTATTCAATTGTCTAAACATTTACACATCTTGTGATTATATACACACTATCCTAACGGCTAGGTACAAACTCACTTTACTTTTTCTAACAGTTAGGTACAACATACAAAAGCACATCTTTTAACTTTAAAAGACTAGCCGTTATTTTGTCCTTTAGTGGTTTAGTATGACATGGGCTTTGGGCTTGATGTGGGTACTCATAGATCAGCCAAAGAGTTATTTGGGCTTTTCATCTTCACCCTCAATCTTTTCATCTCCAATGCAACACAATCACGATGCTGGTATGAATCTGGAGATTGATCAATCGGCTCACTCGACTTTATTTCAACACTTTCTTGAGCATTTACTCTTTGATCTCGTTCTTAATGTATATAATACGTGTGTATTAGTAATTTTGTTTTCGTTTGTTATTTGCTTGACATTTTGGGGTTTGCTTCACACCTCGGATCTGTTTGGTGTTTGCACTGTCTTGATACAAATGTTTATCTCTGCGTTACAGAATGCAGTGCATTTTAACATTTTTGATGTGTACTTGATGCATATTATTACCTTGTAAGTTATATGTAGTAATTTATTGCCCTAAATGTAGTATAGTATTATCTGACACAGTCCAGAGCAATGTATATAGCATGTTTCCCCACTTCAAGTGTATAGTATCTCTCTACAATGTAGTATTAAGAATTGCCCAGTGTATAGTAGCATCCTACAATGTAGTGTAACAGTAATACAATACATTTTTTTTTGGGGAGTAATATCACACATTCCTAAAGGAGAGTGAATAGGTTATTATTGAATATTTGCTCAAAATCATCTTAAATTAAGACAATAAAATAACATATAAGGGATTTCTCAACTTATACAAGTTTGTATTACCATCTATATCGTTCCTGGGATTTTTTGTACACTCTAAGAAAATTTAAATAAGCTAAAACCAGCATTTTACTAATGGTTTTTCATGTGATCTTATTATGCCCGTTGCCTATGTGCTTCAAATATACTATTGCATACATTTCTAATCAAGTTCTTAGTTTGTGTTCCTTTTTTTGAAATGCTTACAGGGGTTGGGGGGAGTTTTTGGGAATTGTCAAAACCATATGCCTATTCCAAAGGTTTTGATTTCTTGAGAGGCAAATGGGTCTCAGGGGCCTATTGTTCTAGATTGTTCAACATGAGACAGCAATCAAGGACCATGCTTACAAACCCCATCTCATGCTCACCTTCTTTCGTATAATCAACATGTTCGCTGAGGTCTTTTAGACCCTCGGAGAGTTTTTGTGTTTATTGCTAATTTCAGTTTTAATTTTCTTTTCACTAAACTTTATTATGGTTCTTTTCTTCATCTAGTGTTTATCTATAATTTTGGTTGCAAAAGAAATGAGAAAAAGATTACAGGTAACGTTGAACTGGAATCTCAACGTCTACATTGGTGTTAGGGTTTAAGAAGACGAAACGAAAGAATGGCTAAATGGACTGTTGGGGTTGATTTGAAGATTTTTTTTTGGAGATTGTTTCGGCCTTTGTTTTTGTTTTGGTTATTTGGAATGGAGAAGAATGGAGAAGTATGTCTATTGTGAACTTACTCTTTGGTCTTCAATTGTTCCTTTCCCTCTGCTGGATAAAGTGCTAGCTAACGGTTTTTTTTAAATGGTGGAACTTTATGTATAATTAGACCAATAATTTGGATTTATGGTTATTGGTAATTTTATAGTTTGGTGCATTTTTAATCTTTGTTGTTGATGAAACTTCTTCACCACTGAAATCTTGTGCAAGGATAGCATGGTTTTTCAGTTCTAGTATTGATTCTTCAACTTTGCCTGTACCGAAAAAAGGCATCTCGGTGGAGAGGGACCAAATATTTTTGAATTGTGTTAAAGAGTGTGTGGTTGGTTGATTCTTTTTCCATGATCACTGCTATAAACTTCTTGTTCAAATTATTATTTTGATGTCATTATGGTTTTTTGTTAACTTCCCTTTTTGCTGCTAAAAATCTAAAGTTAGTTTGTGAATTTGAATGATACTGCAACAAACATGGGTTGATTTGAAGATTTTTTTTGGGGACTGTTTCATCCTTTGTTTCTGTTTTGGTTATTTAGAACAGAGAAGTATGTGTAATCTGAACTTAATCTTGGGTCCTCAATTGATACTTTTCTCTGCCAAACAAAGTTCTAGATGGAATTTGTTTTATTATTTTTAATGGTGGGATTTTATTTTTAATTAGTATTTATGGTATGAAAGTGATCGTTGCTGTTTGAGGAATTTTCAATCTTTGTTGTTGATGGAACTCATTCACCCCTGAAACCTCGGGTGAGGATAGCATGCTTTTTCCGTGCTAGCATTCATTCTTCAAGTTTGCCTGTACCTTGAAGAGGGCATCTCCATCGTGAGTATCTAGATATTTTTGAAATGTGATGAAGAGTGTGTGGTTGGTTGATTCTTTTTACATGATCGCAGCTATGAATTTGTTGCCATTCAAATTATTATTTTGATGTCATTATGGTTATTCTGTTTAGCTCCCTTCTGACTGCTCAAAATCTGAAGTTAGTTTGTGAATTTGAATTATAATGCTTGCACTAAATCCCTTGAAACACAAATTATGTGATGTGGCAATGTTGAAAAGAAGTTGTACATGCATTCTCTAAATAATTATTGGACATCCTCTCTTTTATCAAGATCTTGAAATTCCATAATTTAAGATTCAGCGTTCGTGCTTTTCCTACTTTTTTTTTCTCCTACATCTTCTTTCTAACTAAATGAAGCAAAAAGGTCTTTTTAACTTTTTTCCTTTTAGTCTTTCTACTTGTCATATTGAAGAGAAATAGTATAATGGTATGAAAACATGAAAAAGGTTATTTTTAGTTGTATGTTTCTATTATTAGAAGAGGTCAGAATAGCTGAAATGAAGAGAAGATAACAAAAGAAGCCAATGCTTAAATGGTTCAACTTTTTGTTGAACTTGCATTCTAACCCAGGCTTGTCTTTCATGAGGAAGTCACAGGATGTTTAAGTAATTGCAATTTAATCTTATTGTCATTTTATTTATCTTTCTGTATGACTTTTCTTATCATATACAATAGGTTCTTACGTGGCATATGGAAGAAATCTAAGTTATTTATTTATTTATTTTTGATAGTTGCTTCTTTGAAACATTATCTAATTGCTTGGTATAATGTTCGGATGCAAATTAAATAACATGGTTTAATCCAGGAATTGCTTGAACTGTTTGGGACGCCTCTTTTAAAAGCAAAAGGAGAGGCCGAAGCACTGTGTGCCGAATTAAATATTGAAGGTTATGTAGATGCGTGCATTGCAGCTGATAGTGATGCATTCCTCTTTGGGGCTACATGTGTTATAAAATGCCTCAGGCGCAATTCAAAAGTAAGTCCATAGCAGGCTTATTTGTCAACGTGAGGTATTATTTATTTATTTTTGATGTGTTCATGATAATATGAACATAATAATGTCCCAAGTGGATGCATGTGGCAATTGTTGGTGCCCAAAGGTCTAGGTGTTCTCCTAGTGAGTTTTGTTTGTTATTCTTGGCCATAGAACAGATAACCAAATACGAATAAGTGGAATAAAATGTTTTCCTTTGGATGTATATAATATTATGCATAGATTTACGCTACAGAATACACTAGATGTACTCTAAAGTGTTATCGATTAGCATAATCCAACTGTGTTCACTCATGAAAGGTGAGATAATCTAGTGGAAACATTTTGTATGCTACCAAAAAATGTTAATGTTTTGCTTGTGGATGGTGATTCAGCATGTATTGTAATTCTCTCAAAAATGCTCCATGGCTTTCGATATAAAGGTATACATCTGAATTTCTTTTTTTTTCTCATTTATACCTAATTTCTCATCTGAATCTTTATATTTATATATTAAGGAGATATCTATCATCTTTTTTACTGCTTCCCTGCTTCCTGCTTTGTAATGCACTATAACGATGTAACAAGGATGTTATTTTCCAATGTAACATTCACCGCTTATTTTTGTTGCTTTGGGGAATAGCAGACTAGATGATTCTCCCTAATCTCAAAGATTTAGTTGTGATTTTAGCCAAAAGAAAAAAAAACAAGAATGAAAATCCTAATCTCAGATATTGAGATTGGCCAAGAGTGATTGATATCTACTTCTCAGCGTATTGATTTAGTTATACCCCCGTGTACCCACGGTCAATGAACAAACATTTCAATTCTCTATTCCTTTTTTGCCTCTTCCTTTAGAGTAGGCTATCAAACATTGGTTGTGATTTTTAAGCTGACATTTTTCTCATCTGTACCTTCCTGCAAAATTTTCTCACTCTAATTTTGTCCGTTGTGATTGCTGTCAAGTGAGCTACAGATGCATTATGCATTACATGGGAGAAAGAAGACGTGATCAAACTTAAACTGGCAGAGGCTCACTTACCTGATATGGATAAATATGAGCTGCTTGAGGCAGCAAGAGAAATGTCTAAACTACTGGTTATAAGCAGCAATCAAAGTCCACTTTTGCTATCATTTTTTTTTAAGCAAATGTTGCACAATTTGTTCTTTCGCTGACTATTACTTCCAATGTGTTTTCATTCCTAACAAGTGATGACAACGAAAATGGCATTTTATTTAGTCTGTTTAATGGGGCTGCATTTTATCTTGTGAAGCCAATAGCCATGAATGATATAATAAAACAAATTCAATGCTAACTGGTGAAGGGTTGTGTAACACGCAATGTATAATTTTATTTCAATTTTCATTTATGTAGTCCATCTCAACATCTTGTCAGCCTTCTCTTGGTTTCGCACTTGTACTTGATCACGTAAAGCCAAGTTGTAATGATCCATCAAATTGTAAACATGGGCAATGGATTCCTCGCACCAACGGGCTGGATTTTGCTTGTCCCTTGTCTAGTTATGCTGGAATAAGGATCACTAACAATGGGAAGTTGGCATAGATATGTTACCAAAATTAGACGATGGATTACAAGGACATAAGGGGAATTTGAGTTTAGAAGATAGCTTGCAAACTGACCATGAATCAATATTGCCAAGGCAGCAACTTCATTTCCATGATGGAGCATATTATCTCTCTCTTGTTGAATTGGATTTGCCCTCAAATCATTTTCTTCGGTGTCTTTGAAATCATCTTCTAAGTAAGGAGAAAGGTCCTTTACATTGAATGTAGCGTAAATATTATAATTTTTGGGCAATTCGATCTTATAAGCATTATCATTCACCTTTTCAACAACTTTAAAAGGACTATCAGCTCTTGGCATTAGTTTGGATTTTCTGCATTGGAAACCTTTCCATGCCTAGGTGAATCCAAATTAAATCTCCTGGTGCAAATTAAATTCTTTTTCTCCTTTTATTTACTAATCGTGCATATTCCTCATTTTTCTTTTCAATTTGTTTCTTCACACTCTCATGTAGAGATTTGACAAACTTAGCCTTTTCTTTTCCATAAAAGCAAATTCTCTCTTCAATAGGCAATGGCAACAAATCAAGAGGAGTTGTAAGATTGAATCTATAAACTATCTCAAATGGAGAATGTTTCGTTTCATTATGCACAATTTTGTTATAAGCAAACTCACATATGATAAACAGTCATCTCAATTTTTTAAATTCTTGTTAACAATAGTACGAAGTAAATAAGAAAGGGTTCGATTTACCACTTCGATTTGTCCATTGGTTTAAGGATGGCATGTTGTGCTAAAGAGTAGTTTTGTTCCAAGTCTTTTCCATAAAGTCTTCCAAAAGTAACTTAACAATTTGGCATCACTGTTTGAAAAAATACTTTTAGGAATCCTATGCAATCAAACAATCTCCTTGAAAAATAAATCAGCAACATGTTGAGCATTATTCATCTTATGGCATGGAATAAAATGAGACATCTTGAAAAACTTGTCAACAACTACCATAACGAAAACCTTTCCCTTCTGTGTTTTAAGCAAACCAAGTACAAAATCCATGCTTAGATCTTCCCACGGTTGGTTTGGTATAGGTAATGACATGTATAACTCTTATGACATCTCCTTGCTCTTGGCTTTCTTACATATCATACATCTTTCTATGTCTCTTTTGTTGAAGATGAAGAGATTGAAGGTCAAGATAGAAAGCACAAATAACTCTTTGATTGGTCTATGGACACTCATATCAAGCCTAAAGCCCTATTTCAAGCTAACCACTAAAGGACGAAATAACAGCTAGTTCTTGAAATTGAAAGATATTGTTATATGTTGAAATTGAAATTGAAAAGTAAAATTAGTTTGTACCTAACCGTTAGGATGTTGTATATATATACCAAAAATGTGTAAAGTGAAAAACAAGCTTCTTTATTCTTTCATCAATACTTTTCTTTCACACTTCTTTGTTTCTTCATCAATATTTTTCACATGGTATCAGAGCAGGTTTCATCTTGAATCTAGCTTTTACCTTTTGTTGCTTTGTTGGTTCTTGGTGTATCAAGACATTCCCCTTCATAGCCAAATTAAAGAATGGAAAGGGAGGGCTCGTCATACAACACCAAGAGCAGAAGTTCCTTCAAGGGAGTTGATAATGATGGTAACACCACCTTGAAACTTACCACATTTCCCTTGAATGGAAAAAATTACTCAATTTGGATCAATCCCGCTGAAAGAGCATTATGTGGAAAACGAGCATTGGGTTTCGTGAATGGAAGAATCACAAAGCCCACAGACACATCAAGTGAAGAATATGAAGATTGGTGCTATAATGACAACTTGGTGTACACATGGATTTTAAATTCCATGGAACCATCCTTGGTAGGTGCATTCTCAAAGGCCGAAACTTCTAAAGCACTTTGGGAGTCTATCAAGAGACAATTTGGTCATCAAGGAAACTTGATGAGAATATACGAGTTGAAGCAGTTTCATCAACAATATCAGCCTTGGTGGAGGTGATCCAATAGAATATAACACCAAAATTAAGGAGGCATGGGATGAACTTCAATCGTTAAGGCCGAATACTACCAATGTTGAAGAGGTGGAAAAAAGGGCTAATGAAGATCTTGTGATATCGTATTTGATGGGTTTGGGTTCTGACTACGAAGATCTTCGAAACCACATTCTTAGAATTGAGCCTTTGCCTCATTATGACGATGTTGCAAACAAGGTTAATAAAGAGTACTTGCAAAGAAAGATTTTGAATGGGAATTCAAGCAAGGCTGAGAGAGGTAGTTTGGTGGACAGCAAGGAAGAAGGCAGGATGGTCCAAGGAGCAAAAGTTAAGGCTAAGTGTGATAAATGTGGACGGATGCACAACCTTAAAGACAAATGTTGGAAGTGTGGGCACTGCAAGATGCTAGGTCATACTAAAGAAAAATGTTGGGTTCTTAATCCACATCTGAGGCCAGTCAACTTCAAGGAAAAGGCACCACCACAAGGTGCTCAAAATGCAATCGAAAAAGGGAACTCAAAACTCCTTGAGGATTTGGCCAAACTACTTCAGAACCATCTTCCAAGCTCCTCTCAAGGTATGATTTCCAACTCACATTTTAAGTTTGACCCTTGGGTTATTGATTCAGGTGCTACTAATCATATGTTTAGAAATAAAAACATGGCATCTAGAATAGAAACCCTAGGAAACATTAGAAATGTGACAATAGCCAATGGTAGTGAAATACCCATTAAGGGATTAGGAGATATTAAAGTTTTATCCAAGAAAACAAGTGGCCTTTATATGCCAAATTTTTCATCAAATTTGCTGTCCGTTAGTAGAATAACAAAAGACTTAAATTGTTGTGTCACCTTTGAACCCAATAAGGTGATATTTCAGGACATATCAACCGGGAAGAAGATTGGTGAGGGAACCTTACATGACGGCCTATATTTTTTGGATAGTACCAATCAAGCCCTTAGAGTTGAGGAAGACCGTGGACTTCAGAAACTTTGGCATGCAAGACTAGGCCATCCTCCTAGTAACATTCTGTGTAAAATGATTCCGAAAATGAAGTTTAGTGATTTTAAACAATGTAGGGCTTGTAATCTTGGAAAACAGACTAAACTTCCTTTTGTACATTCGAAAACTTGTTATAATGAAATATTTGATCTTGTTCACTCTGATCTATGGACTTCTCCTTTAGAATCTCACAATGGCTTTAGATATTTTGTCACATTCATTGATCACAAGTCGAGATACACTTGGATATACTTGATTAAAAACAAATCAGAGACCTTATCATGTTTTAAAGAGTATGTTTCCTTAATTGAAAATCAACTTGGGATAAGGATTAAGATTCTTAGGAGCGACAATGGGGGAGAATATACTAGTCACGCCTTTGAGAATTACTTGAGCACTTTAGGGATAGTTCATCAAACGACTTGCCCCTACACACCTGAACAAAATGGTGTGGCCGAGCGGAAAAATCGGCACATCTTAGATGTAGGAAGGTCACTAATGTTTCATCACAATGTCCCTAAAAGATATTGGAATGAAGCCATTCTCACTGCCATACATTTGATAAATCGTATGCCTTCGAAGTTATTGAATAGAAATTTTCTTTTTTGAATTGTTGCTTAATCATGCTAGAGATTAATTGTGTCATAGGACTGTAAAGTGCATATTTTTAGGGTATTGCATTGATAAAAAAGGTTATAAATGTTTAGATCCTTTCTACGAATGAGAAATTCTTGTCAAGAAATGTTACTTTTCTGGAAAGTGATCCTTACTTTGATAAAGTGAGAAATGAAGGAGAAACGAAAGGGGATCCTCTTCCCCTATCTATTGTAGGTAATCGGTTGAGTTTGTTAAGGAATAACGATCAAATCAATAATGGAGTTAGTTTGAATGAAAGCGAAAAAGAGGATTTTATCTATGAAGATTCAACACAACAGAATGGTGATATTCATGAACCATTGCAATCAAATGAAGAACAAAACATAGTTAGTGAAAGTCAAAGTGAGGAAACACCTTGTGATGAGAACCCTAATGATCAATTAGTTTCAGAGCATGAAATCCCATTTAGTTCCTCACCGGTGGGTCAAAATGAGAGAGAGTCCGATTCTTCATCACATGATCAAAATTTTCCTCTTAGAAGATCTCAAAGAATTAGGAAGCCTCCATCCGAATGGCAGAAAAATAGGGTATTCTTTTATGGGAACAAAGTCACAGCACATCCTATAGAAAATTATTATACCTTAGATAATGTTAAAGAGAGTTATAGAGTGTTTTTAAGCAAATTGGATAGTTTGAAAGAGCCATCTTGCTACAACGAGGCCAAGGACATTCCTATTTGGAGAAATGCCATGGATGAGGAGTTGGAAGCTTTAGTTAAGAATAAGACATGGGAAATTGTTACTCTTCCCCAAGGTAAGAAAACAGTTGGGTGTAAATGGGTGTACAAAACCAAGCTGAAGAGTGATGGTTCCATTGAGAAACATAAAGCTAGATTGGTTGCTAAAGGATTCACTCAAACCTATGGTTTAGATTACACTGAGACATTTGCCCCAGTAGCCAAAATGAACACCATTAGAGTTATTTTGTCCTTAGCCACTAATTATGAATGGGAAATGTATCAAATGGATGTTCGAAATGCTTTTCTCCAAGGGGAATTAGAAGAAGAGGTTTACATGGATATCCCACAAGGATACAACATTAAAGTACCAAAACTACATGTGTGTAAGCTTAGAAAAGCCATTTATGGCTTAAAACAATCTCTTAAGGCTTGGTACTCTAAGTTGCTAGGTGCTTTAACTTCTCAACACTTTAAGGTTAGTAGTGCTGATCACTCTTTATTCATAAAACACTCCAATAATGGTATTACTGTTGTGATAATATATGTGGACGATATCATTATAACAGGGAGTGATACTTTGGGAATAAACAGCACTAAAAGTTATTTAAAGTCTACTTTTGATATTAAAGACCTTGGACACTTACGGTATTTTTTAGGTATAGAAATAGCCCATTCTAAAATGGTATCTATCCAACGAGATACACCTCTTTTGAAACAAACTTTAAGCCCGGCTGTAGTCGCATCAAAAGATTCCTTATTCCTTC